>JAVKPL010007871.1:0-31645 GCA_032173675.1 Gastrolobium villosum | reverse complement strand
TATTAGAAAAATTGAAAAACCTTTTGTCTTTACACACTGATCTTAAAATTGAACGAGGTTTGGAAATCTTTTGCGTGTGAGCAAGGATGGAGAATAAACTCCATAACACACTCATCCTTAAACGGTGATCTTAGATTGGTTGCTTGAATTTTATTTTTACCCTTTAAATAATTGGTGACAAAAATTAACAAATAAAAACTAAATTCTAATACTTTCTAAAAAAATAGAGATTTCATTTAAATATTTACAACTAAGAAAATAAATAACATCATTTGAAATGAAATAAAAAATCTGAACTAAAATATTCACAACATTAAAAATATAAACGCAAGAAACAAAATAAAATTTTGACACCAATAATACTTTCATTTTTTTTACTTGTTTATCATTTATTAATAACACAAAATAAAAAAAAAAATTAAACACATGTATGAAAAGACTCATCACAACATGTCCCGAGATTATGAGTTCAGAAAAATAATTTAAGCGATCCACCATGAATACACTAAGACAAGTGAAGATAAAATTGAAAGTCATAAGTGGGACCCGCCAACATGCATAAAAGAAATGCAAACCTACATAAACAAAGCATAAAAAAAAAGAATGCTAACATGCAAACATACAATTCCGATGCTGCCATTCATTGTGTATCGAACCTTGGATGATTTTGTTTTGTCTTTTTTTGTTTTCATCTTTTAGAATTCTTTTTATTCAACTTCGATATTACAACTCTTAACAAAAAAAAAAAAAAATGGTTCAAATTTCAAGTCCCAGAACGTCTTTATTGACAGTTTTTGAAAACATGGGCTGACACATTTTTTTTTTAGACCACATCTTGCAATGATCAATGTTACGTAATAGGGTTTTATAAGAGTTATGTTGTAGGAAGAGTGATTGTATTATGTTATAGAGATTCGTTTTGCGAGTCAGAGTTTTTTTTGTTGCGGGCCCCACAAAATAGTGTGTAGGAAATTTTTTGTGATCATGTTAAATGATAGATATAAATCCTATGTAATAGTAATAAACTGAAAATAAAATAATAAAAAAAAAAAAACTAGAAAGAAGGTGCAGACAACATTAAGAGCTCGTGGAATACACAAATATTCAGCGATGGAGTCTCTGTGAAATACACAAACAAAGAGTTTTATTGGAAGAGATAGATGCAACACACCGTAAATAATTTTAAATCCTCTGGTAAAAAATGAGTGCTTACACCTACTATATGAGTATCTTCTCTTTGATGTCACCCACCTTACAAATTTTGTTTAATTTGTGATTTATTCTCACACTTATTTAAGAATGTCGTGCATACATCATATATTCCACTACTCACAATCAATATCAATCAATATATAATTCAAAAAATACTGAGATTTCTGATCCTTCATTGATCCCTCTCAAGTCTCAAGCATCCAAATCTCAATGCCGGCCACATTTATTGTTTATGAGAAGTCAACTGATCCTAAGAGCCAAAAGCATATTAATTAATCTAAATGTGGATAGTAAGGTAAAGGGTAATCTCAATCCATGATAGAAAGAGAAACAACACCACTCTGAGAGGGTATGTTTGGTGCATAATATAGTATAAGGTCGGATAGTATAAGACCTGATTGTATAAGACCTTATTAAATTTCAATACTATCTAGCGTTTGGTATGGTATTTGTATAAAATAATATCCTTCAATATTTTAAAAATTAATATATTAAAAAAACTATTTTAATATATAAATATTGAAATGATATATTAGTTCTTAGGAATTGTACTTGTAAGCAATATTAATACATCAATCCCTTATCATGCCTAATCCACCACTCCTAAGCTTGATTAAGTTATACATCATTTAGATGTATAAGGGGATCCTGCTGTATAAGCTTATACTATACGATGGTCACACCAAACAACTAAAAATGTCATAACGTATAGTATAAGCTTATACTATCATGCCTTATGCATCACACCAAACAGGCCCTAAGCCTCTTTTTTTCTATAAATAGTCTAGTCAGCTAGCTCATGGCCTCAGATACTAGAATCACCAAATAAGATTAGTAACTTGATCCACAAGAATGTGAAGTAGCCAAGGAAGAATATATGCAATGGAACTGGAACATGATAACAGGCATCAAGGAAGCTTCTCCAAAACTGAAGCAATTATCAAAGACAGTGCTCCTAAGGGTGGATTCAAATGCAGTGGTGCCCTTTGCATGTGTCTGCCATGCTTTGGTAAAGCAAAGCCAGTTAAAGCAAGAAAAGGAGGTACCCAATTGAATCATTCAGTGAATCCTGTAATGTCTAGTACATTTTCTTTGGTAAACTTTGAACTGAATTCAGGGGTTACACAAGGCATAATAGCCCGTGAAAATAATGAAGATGACTCCATCAGCTCCTACTTTGAATTGCCTTCTGTAGTGTTGAAATGCAGTGGAGATTATGGTGTACAATCTGCGGTTACACCAGCCTCTCTTCAACAAGGACATTAAAGAGGATCAATAGTTTTGCACGGAGTGTGGATAATTTTTCCTTGTTTTGGCAATTGAGTTGAAAAAATATTGAAAGCACAATAATTATGTTCTTACATTCTCATGTCTCATTTTTAACATATGATCACATTATGCAAAAAAATCTTTTGTCCATTGATAGATCAACTCTTTCAAATTGAAATAATTATTTTTTTGAGTAAAGTACTTTTTGGATCCTCAATAAAAATCATGGGACCCATTTTAATCCCTTAGAAAAAAATCCAACTTGTGATCACTCTGAAATTCAAAATAGACCCATTTAGTCAAAACCTTTCTGAAATTCAAAGAAGACCAACGTTAATCATTGAAGCAAGTTGGTAAACGGTCCATTAATTTTCATGCTGCCCTATGGCATATCAATATATTCATGCTTCTCAATTTCTATGCAAATGGTTATTTCTCTTGGTTTTTCTTTCTCTATTTGGATTGTAGTTGTGGGAATGGAAACAAGCGTAATGGAAGAAAGCTATCTAATTTCACTACACGGATGATCAATGTAAAAATTTTGCATGAAATAAACTTTGCAAAATTAATGTGAAATTCTTTTTCCAAAATTTTCTGGGTATTAGTATCAAATTCACCTAAAAAGTGATTGCAATACGTGAATAACTACGTCTTCACATTCATGTTAACACTAATCAACTGTATCAATCTCATTTTTAATAAGCAATCCTGATGTGATACTGTTTACTTTTTAGTGAAACAAAAATTATCTATATTATTGAATTTTTTAAAATAATTTACAATTAGCATTACTAGTCTTTTAAGCAATTGCTTTACATAAAATCTAAAATGCAAGTTGCAATAAAATTCTTGATAGACAAAATACAGTGTGTACTGTTGAGGATGATGCATGTATTTGGATTGATTTATTTTTATAATTAAAAAAGTGTTTTTGTTTTTAACAAAATTCTGAGAAAAATAAAAGAAAATTAATAATACTTTTGAAGTAAACTGTTACGAAACACACACACACACACATCTCAAGTCTTTGAAAAACCAACACTTCGGAGTCTCCAAATGAATGAGGAGGCAGAGGCATTCTAGACGAACAATTTCAGTTGTCTTTATTGTTATGTTTTGCGTCGAAGTCGCATTTTGTGTGCTGGCCGGTGGCCACATTAATCAGACACATGATTTCTATAGTGCAACAGTGATCCATTTGTCAATTTAAAAAAAAAAAAATAACTCAACTGTCACATGACCAAAGTTCCATTTCTATTTTTGACGGAAATATTTCGTTGAAAATTTCGACAGAAAAAATTCATTGATTTTTTTGATAGAAAAAATTATGTTTGAATTTTCAACGGAATATTATGCCGTTTCAAATTTCAACAGAAAAACCCTGTTGAAATTTTCAACGGAATAAATATTCCATTGTAATTATCAGCGGAATTTGTTGTCCATCAATAATTTTCGATTACAAAAATTATATGATAAATTTTTGACAGAAAATTTCAACAGTATTTATTTTCTGTCAAAATTTTTTACGGAATTTATTTTCCGTTGTATATTTCTATCTCAAAATCTTTTTACGGAATTTATTTTCCGTTGTATATTTCTATCTCAAAATCTGACAGAAATTTTTTCCGGCTCTATTTCAAACGGAACTATAATTCTGTCAAAAATTTTGTAACTATCTTTGACGGAATGTTTTCCGTTGATAATCGAGCTTTTTTTAGTAGTGTGAATAGTAAAATTTTTCAAAATGCCACGCGTATAAATTCGCTACATCAAGTAGTAAATTTGGTTTGCTGATGTGTCATGCTTTTTGTAGCCACTTAATTTGCTACTAGTACTAGTGAACAAGGCGATAAAAAATGTCAGTCTCTTATGAACAAAAATAGGATACATGTCAGCCTCTCCCAAGTTCGTTGTACCTTGAACTATGGAAGAAAATGACAGACACAGTGCACGTGTTTCTGCTTTTTATCATTAAATTATTTTTGCTATTTAACATCATCTTCAATTGCTTCATGGAAAATGCTTTTGGTACTTTCATATTTTTTATTATATTTTTTATTTCATATTAAATACCTAACGCATTTGGCATTCTTTCTTATAGTTCGCTAGATGTAACACCCCGTTCTAGAACCGGTTTGTTAACATTGACTTATGATATTAAGCGCAGTTACAATCACATTGGTGCAATTAAAATCCAGTTAAATTTTTCTTTTAAAACAAGCCGAATTAAAATTACCCAATTGCGTGACCATAACCATAATACATTGCGGAATAAAATACTTAAAGCTTAATACCATACTTTCATTTCATTTATTATGGTCTCCATTTGCCCATTATATTATAGGATTTTTCATAGTTATGCGTGGGTTCAAACCGCGCTCAAATCGGAGCACCGTAGCCCAAGTTATGGGATTTCTAAGAGACAGGTGCTGAATCGTCAGGACCCTCCGTGCTGATAGCGCCAGTCCCACGCTATCAGCGCCACAGATGCGCAGGATACAGGGAGGACGGCGCTCCCAGCGCCATAGTGGCGCCCTCAGCGCCAGAGCCACTGCCTCATTTTGGAAGTTGGCGCTCGTAGCGCCAGTTTGGCGCCCTTAGCGCCTGACAACAGGGGTTGGGTACCAAAACAGGGCAATTTGACCTACCTGTGCTGTTTTAACAATAACTTTAGTTATACTTATCCAAATTACACAATCTTGGTCTCTCTGGAAAGCTAAGAAATATATCTACAACTTCCATCAAGACACAAAGGTCCAAATCTATCGTATAGGATACGAAAATTGGACAACAAGACAGGGTATCTTGGCTCTTACTCAAATTTTCAACCAAAGGTTTTCTTTCACCTAATTTACATCATATAATCCTTTCAATACATGACTTCTAGTCTCTCTAGATACTCATACACTAAGAGAATCATGCATATCATTTCATCATGTATACAAACATCCAATGATTACAACATTACATCATGTTTACAAGTTTCAATTACAAATCATGGGACTTAGCTACAAAACACTATGATCAACTCCTTGGTTTCCATCAACAAAAGAGATACCAATGGGATGAGCATAGGCTAAGTCCGACCAATTAAAACATAGCATGTATATAACAAATAACTTTCATTTACAATCATGTACATAGGAACTACAAAATAGCATGCTTAATCAAATGACCCTAAGTCTTCCTAGGTCCATTTACTTCAAGTATGGCCACTTGCCATGAGAGGCTCCTGCAGCATCCTTGCCTGAAAGGGGGTCCCCAACAACACGAGGTGAGATATACGAATATATCTAGTAAACCAGGGGCCCTTGGAGCATCTCTCCACCCCATAGTTCAATAACAGTGCAATAGCAATAACAATAATAATGCAGTAAATACATATCCATGCAAGTGTACATAACATCTCCAGGAGAAATCCCTCGAGCTCTCGAGCTGTCCTAAGGATACTCAGATGCAAATAGTCCTACTGGCCAGCTAAACTACCAAGTATGATTTACGCATCGTCATGCAACATACCAACATAGGGAAACACCATCTTATGTCACACCAAAGCATGCAAATACGTATAACAAAGCATTACACTATTTCATTGCATTTATATACAACACACTCATTACCCGTTCCGGGCTTGGTGGAACAATAAAGGGAATTACACCCAAGGTCCGAAGGCTTACCTCAATGCTTCCAACTTAACCTTTGTTCTTCACCAATCTTCTCAACACAAATATTAATCTCAAGGAGCTAACCGAGCTCCATAGCTTGCTCCAACGGTTGGTTACTCACGGTTGGTCCAAATGCCTCAATTCTAAGCATTACATGGACAATATCAACAATCAACCAAACCAAACCATTGATCACAAAAACAAGCCAAACCATAGTCAAATGCATAATCTTGTAATTTTCCAAACAAAATCATACGACTATTTAAACTCATTTTCACCGATTAAATGTCATTCCTAACATTTTTCTCAACATACTCTAGGCCTCAATCTTCCTTAAACATAGCTCATTTACTCAACTTTTCATAAACCCTAGACACTATTCATCATCTTCCCCAATCATGCATTTCTCATGAAAATAGAGTTCAAAGGATGAAATCTTACCATTAATGGTTGCACAATCAAGGGGTGATGGTTCCTCAAGCTTCCATGGAGGTAAAAACCAACAAATCTCTCAATTCCTCCAATGGGTCGCAACTTTGAGAGGAAAAATCTCACAACACAACCCTCCCCACTAAGACCCAAGCTAGGATTGTGAAAGAGGGAAGATTTGGAGTGGTTTAGACTTTGGAATCACTCAAAACCACCATGGTTTGCCTCACCTAGGGTTTCTCACATCGTAGTTACAATTCCAAAACATCCAACTGACATAATTCCATTAAGACCAACACAATAGTGTTCCAAAAAACAAAGTGTTCCTACTTAATATGGCCATAAGAAGAGGCATACAAAAAAAAGCCAACTGACACATTTCAACAGGGCCAAAACCAAATTATTTCCTAAAAACCGGCCTAATTACAATTCCAATGAATTCCTATCTCAAAGCCATCCAAAAAAAGGCCTAATGTCAGTGATTACAGAGCATTCCAATCATTTATGTGGGGCTGGTCTTGGTGGCCTGAACCTGGTGTAGACATGAAGTTCATGAATCTGGCCCTGGTGCCACTACTTGCTGCAGTTGCTGTCTCATTGGTCTCAACCTCAGCAAGATTGCATGGAGGTGGGCTGCTGCCTCTTGATGCTCTTGAACTTGGTTCAGCTTCAATTGTTACATACTAGCTGCTTGTCTCTGGTGCAGGGCATCCCTGACTCATGACTATTTCTTCAACTATCTTTGATTGAACTTGAACATTAACCGGTTTAGTCTTTGACTTTGAACGACTAGCAGGTCCCTTACATGTCTTGGGGTAATGACCAGTCTCACCACACTTGGAGCATTGAACTGTGTAAGTCTTTCTAAGCTTCTTATTGGTCTTCATAAGCTCTTTAGTGGGATCCTTCTTCCGATACTTTTTTGGACGTCCAATTGGCCTTTTCAAGCGTGGGGGAAGTGATTTTGGGGCATCACAAGCAGACCAATACTTTTGGGAATTGACTGGGTTGAGTGTGTGTTCATAAGTGGCATGCAAAGCATCCACTATCAGCCATTGGAGAACAAGATTTTCTGCAGGTTCATTCTTGTGTGCAATGGCAGCAATACCATGTTCACATGGCAATCCAGTCAGCTGTCAAACATTACAACTACAAGATTATTGAGTTAAATTCACCCCAACACGTTGACCCTTTCCAGAGACTTCATACACATCTTGAACCAAGTTTCCAGTCCATGTTGGTGTCCAAGAATTGCTTGCAACCTTCAACTAGTCCAGCCTCTTCTGTTGTTAGGTGCAATCTTGTCCCTAAATGTTTGCAGAATCCTCTTGTGTGCAGTCTTCCTTCGCATTATGTAACACCTCAATTCCTCGCATAAAGTCATTATAGGTTTGGACCTATAATTCAAAATCTTTGAATTTGTAACACCCCATTCTAGAACCGGTTTATTAACATCACGTATGGCATTAGGCGCAGTTACAATCACAACAATTGAATTAAAGTACAGATAAACTTTTTCCTTTTTATTTATAAACGTTTATGTTTAAAATCAAATCCGTAATTAAAACAATTCCAATAGCTGTAATCATAACTTAAACTATGTGGGGAACACGTGTGTAATTTTATTTAAACCATATGTTACCACTATAGTGTGCCAAGTAGTCCCATTAGACCAACAAGGCTTAACAATTTATTTTTATCGTTATTCAACACTAAAATCCTCTGCTTTTTAGTTAACTTAAGGAATTCTATACTATTTCTATGGTCTTCATTTTCCAATATGTTATATATTTCTTCGTTAGCTACGTGTTGGTTCATACCGCGCTCAAATCGGAGCACCGTAGCTCAAGTTATGAATTTCTGAAGAGGAAATACTGAATTTCACAGGGGTCCCGCACTGTCAGCGCCAAACCCGTGCTGATAGCGCCAACTTACTGACTTTTTTACTTCTTATGGTGCCGACAGCGCCAACCCACTGTTTGGTGCCAAGAGCGCCACGGTTCTAGAGATTTCACTATATTTTGGTATTTTACCCATAACTTGAGTTATACTTATCCGATTGACACAATCTTGGTCTTGTTGGAAAGCTAAGAAAAAGATATATAACGTCCATTAAGACACAAGGGTCAAATTCTATCATATGAGATATGAAAAACGGACAAAAAGCCATAATATCCTTATATTTACATTAATTCTCAACCCCAAAGGTTTTCTTTCACCTAATAGACATTATACAACAATTTCAATACATGATTCATTCCATTTCAAGGCTCACATGATATCCAAAAAGACTCAATTACATCAATGTATTTCAAAGTGATTACATACCAAAGAATTAGAAATAACAAGTGCTCAAAGTCCTATCAGGGCAATACAACATCAATGATCAACTTCTAAGTCCTACTTGCATTCACCTATCATTAATGCATCAAAACGTCTCAAATATCATCTATCATATGCAAGCTACTCGTGACCTTTGTCTTGCCCAGTATCATCTCTGCTAACACCTGAAATAGCAGTCCCCAAACGGAATGAGATAAAACTCAATAAACCCAGAGTTCTTGAAGAATTGCTCTAACCCAAAGTTCACTTTCTGCATAAAGGGTTAGTATACACATGGCATGCACTACATCATATATCCAAAGGCAATAATAGCAATGATTTAATTACAGCATACTCGTGCATTCAAATGGCCAAAGAATTAAACAATCAAATCATCACACCCGCTTCAGTTGCATCTTGGTCCTTTCCATTAAGCATACAACCTAGCCCCTAGTGCTTGTCCATTGGCCCTTTCTCCAATGACACAACAATACTATATGAATGCAAACATACAATAATACTAACATTACCACTCAATCATCCATTCATTAACCATTACTTCCATAAAAGCAATGGTGGAACAACAAAAGGGATTAACCTCCAAGATCCAAAGGTTGACCTCTTGATGTTTCTCCTGCTTTGCAAGCTTTCTTCTAGCTCACTTATCCATACCAACCTTTCGTGGTATGCCCACTTGGCAATTCCTTCCAATCACCAATACACCCTATTCAAGAGTGCGAAATCAATCAACATACATCAATGAATAACTTTATATTCATCAATAACATAGAAAATCTATGCTCCATCAACAAGCTTATGAACTTACCAAACAACTAGCCTAATCAAGCTCCTTGGGTTCCACCAATGCTTGATCACTCAATGTGGTCCACTTGCCTCAATTCTCGCAATAACATGTACACCATCAATCAAGGTTCAACAATGCAAGAAAACACACACTTTCAAGCATAATTCTCAAAATTATTGAAGCTAACTCAAATCATAAATTAACTTCACTTCTACTTTTTATTTATTATTTCTAACAACGTTTACAAAGGAATTTAGTCTCAATCCCTCTCCAACATACCCCAATATTCATGTATATTCATAAACCAAACCCTAACTATGGCTCAAAATCAAAATAACCAAATGAGTTAGAGTTCTGACCACAAACACAACCATAATGGTCCAATGAATGAGTTCCAAGCCACAAGAATGGAAGACTCCACCTCAAGCTCCTCCAATGTCAAATTTTCACACCCTTCCAGAAGAAAAATCTCACTCCACAATGGTTCCCACTCAAAACTAAGTTAGGGTTAAGAAGAGGAGAAGATTTGAAGTGATTTTGGCTTTAGAAAGAGTTGATTTGGTTGAGAATCAAAAAAGTTAGGATTTTGGAGCTTTTCTCCCATGGTTTCTTTCTCTCCATCTCATGCTCTACGAAGAAGAAGAGGAAATGTGTGGGTTTGTTTTGTGTTTTGTCACTTAACATAGGTTAACTGACTTTAATCGGGTATGAGCTCATTTATCTATTCAACTCCGTTCTCGTTTAAACTTTACCCAAAGGTCTGAAATATCTTTCTAGGAATATTTCCACTTTTACTTTTATATTTTGGATACTTTTACCTACACCTATTTTTACCCCACAATTTTCACCGACTGCACTTTTTACCTCAAAAGTGATCCTAATTAATTTAATTAGGCCTTTTACTTATTTCAACTCACTAATACATGCTAATTTACTTAATTACATGTAATTTACTATTTAATTAGGTGAGGGATATCATAGAATTCCACACCTCAGCCATATTATTTGCAATATTGTCACATTTAGGCCAGTGGTCCTCAACACCTGGTGGGGGAGGCTTGTATGCTTCATCCTTTGCACTCTCATATGAATCTGACTGCGAGGAAGCAACCTCATCATCTGCATTGTCATCTTCGGACCCATTACCACCATCCTCTGCACTTTCTTCTTCATGGTCCGAATTGACCCCATTATCATGTGAATTCAAGCCATCATCACCCTGTGCATGATCCTCATGTGAATTGACCCCATCATCACCTTGTGCATGGTCCTCATCATATGTGGAATTAACCATATTAACTTCTGCACTGTCATGTTGAGGTGAACCAAACTCAAGAATCGAAATGCATTCCTCAAAGTAGACATGTATCTCATTGCCATTACCTAAAGCAGCCTCACACATGGCACACACATCTGAATCGGTACTAAGTGGTCTGAGTCCTTGTTCCAAATCGGGTTCACCAGGCTTTAGCCACATCATCTTTTTGCATTTTTCATACCTAAATTGCTTATCAGAGTGTCAAGGTCACAGATACTGCAGTAGTCAATATCCATCTCAGGCAATGAGTCCACCCTCCCATATATATAGGTCAGCACTCTATCTTCATCTCTTATTAAAATACCACCATGATGATAAACAATCACTATGTATTCAGACATCTGTACTAACAAAAAAAACGAATCTTTCATTAATCCAACGAAAATTCAAAACATGGTACAATACGGCTAAACCAAAGGCCAAACATGTGGACCACTTAAACAATACAAAGCAATAAACAAACGAACAAATGTATTTTTGAGCTTTTTTCAACCATTTCCATGGGGTTTTTAATTGTTAATAGGTCAACCATGGACCACTTTCTAATACAGGGACCACACCCCCCGGTACTTACTTTCTTTAATGTAAACCCGAAAGGGAAACAGGGAACACAATGTCCACTTCGCATGCAGAAAAAAACACGCATTAAACAACGTAAACTCCATGGGGACAACGGACAAAAAAAGCCAAAGAACAATTAAAAAGTGTTCCAAGATACGAAGACTCTCTTACCTTTTTGTACGGAGCTTTGAGCCTCACACCAAACCAAAGGTATTTCTTCCACTTGTTCCCGCCGATTGTTGAAGAACTTTGTAATCCAAACACAAGCGAATGTTTACAGAATGGTCGTCTTCCTTCTCAACAATGGAGCGTCGAAGTTTCAAGAGAAGGAAATGGTAAAGTGAACAACGGTTAGGTGAGGGGCAATTTTGGGTTTAAACAAAGGTAATTCCGAGCAACGTGGATCCCCTCTCAGTAGACGACGTCGTTCATGGTCCAACGTGACGTTCAACATATCCCTCAACGTTACACCTCAACACCGTCAATTTCGAACTAACAGAAGGACTAACGTGAGTCCTGTTTGTCTTTGTTGGGAACTATCCAATGAATTTATTTTTGTTATGAACTAATTTGGATACTGAATTTTTTGTCGGGGACCAATTTAAATATTTACTCATAAAAAAAAATAACTTTTTTGAGACGGAATGGTTATTTGAGCTAGGGGAAATGATTTTTGCAGATGTTGTAGAAGTGATGAGAATTTTTTTTTTGCAAAAATCATTTTCCATTTGAGTTATTTGTGTTATCTAGAAGGTTTAGACCTGAATTCACGATTATACAGGTGTCGACCCAACATAAGCACATCCCCTTCCAAGACAGGCCACGTCATCATATATGTAGACGTTGCTTTGCTTCTTTCTATGATATGACATCATCATCTTGTTCCCAATAATTCCCTTTTCCAGATTTGTAACAAAACAAAGCATATTACTGCAACAACATTGTGTTCCTAGTCCCAAAGGAATTGGATCCATCAAGATTTCATAATTTTGAAGAGTGATGTCGACAAGTACCCAAGCCTACGGTGAATCATGGTACTGGGACAACCGCTACTCCAATGAACCTGGTCCCTTTGATTGGTACCAAAAGTACCTCACTTTGTCTCCCATCATCAACCTCTATGTACCTCGTAACAACCCCATCCTCGTTATTGGTTGTGGTAACTCAGGCATGTTTTCCCCCCTCCAAACCCATCTTTTCCTTTTCTCTCTTCAGATCTCTGTATATCATTTTAAGGGTACCCATTTTGTTTGATTGAATAAAAATATGATCTTTTTTTTTCCTTCTATCTATGAATTTCAAGAGAAAGAAACGAGATTTGTGTTGTTTTGCAGCCTTCAGCGAAGGCATGGTTGATGATGGTTACACAGATGTTGTCAACATTGATATATCTTCGGTGGTGATTGAAGCTATGCTCAATAAATACCGAGATCGTCCTCACTTGAAATGTATCCTTCATGCTTTATCATGATTTTTTCCTTTTGAGATTGCTACCTTTGTAATCTCATTATGTATGCATTAGTTTCCTGTTTTTCATGTTATGGAACCATAAAAGTAATGAATTTTAACTAAGTGTTGCTAATGGGGTTTTTGAGGGAGAACTATCCTTAATAATTAGGCAGATGTGAAAATGGATGTCAGAGACATGAGTGCTTTTGAATCAGGGTATTTTGGTGCTGTTGTTGACAAAGGTGTGCTTGCCTTTCATAGATTGTTTTTTTCCCTCTTTTATTTAAGTTAAGAGAAGTGCCGGCTTGGCTCAGCGGTAAGCTTGCTTGCCGTGGTGTGTCAGGTCGCGGGTTCGAATCAGTCTCTCTGCAAAAAGCAGGGGAAAGACTGACTAGAGTATTCCCTTCCCCAGACACTCACGAAGTGGGTATTTGAACTTGGTCGGCCTTTTTTTTTTTATTTAAGTTAAGAGTACCTATTGGACAATGAATTATGCTGATACTGTTTGATTATGTTTTTCAGGGACTCTTGATTCTATTTTGGTGAGTCATGATGCTTGTTGAAATACTTGTATGTTTGACAAGAGACTTGTAGTTTGCTCATTGCATATTATTGTTTGTAGTGTGGAAGTAATTCAAGAGAAAATGCTTCAAAGATGCTGGGGGAAGTTTGGAGGTATAATAAAACCATGGACAAAAGTCTATAATTCCTTGTAACTTCTGTTCTATTTTGGATTATTTTTATTCTTGATCTGTTCACCATTATTGAAGCAGTTGATGACACACTATAGGGTCCTCAAGGATAAAGGAGTTTATATTCTGGTAATTGCACCTCTTTCTTTTAGTATCAATATGCATTCAGATTTACTCTCCAAGAGATCAAATGTGTCTTTGCGTTTCACCTTATCAGCATTGGCTGCTTGTAAAAATTGCAGGTAACATATGGAGCTCCAGTATATCGCCTACGTTTGCTAAAGGAATCTTGCTCGTGGACAATAAAACTCCATGTGATAGGTTGGCTTAAATCCTAATGTCAATATCATTTTGTATTCCAAGTTCTATGAACCTATACAAAGTTTGCTGTTCTCTATGTCTCAGATGCGTGTCTCCGGGCCTCTACTCTTGTTTTGCCTGATTTCCATTTTTATCATATACATTTGTAATTCAGAAAGTCCCAAATGACATATAAGTTGGAATAAACCTGAGATCCACATGAGCAATACTTGCAAGCTAAAATGCGTTATTGTTGTGGGGATTGGGGATCCACATGGAATAATCCTTGCTGCTTAAATGCATGAAGCATCACCATTTGGCTTTTGATATGTAACAAATGTTTGCTACTCTTTAATCAGTATATATGTATTTTTAACCTTATGCATTCAAAGTCAAGAAGGGCCGGCTTGGCTCAACGGTAAGCTTGCTTGCCGTGGTGTGTCAGGTCGCGGGTTCAAATCAGTCTCTCTGCAAAAAGCAGGAGAAAGACTGCCTAGAGTATTCCTTTCCCCAGACACTCACGAAGTGGGTATTTGAACCGAGTCGGCCCTTATGAATTCAAAGTCAATAACCACTGCCATGGTATATGCAGATAAACTTGCATCTGAAGACCAATCTGATAATCCAGTTTGGGAGCTGACAAATCCTGTTCCACTTAATGATGATGGAAGCTCTGTGGAGGAAGCCCTAGGACGGAATCCTGATGTCCATTATATATATATATGCACTAAGGTAATTAAATGATTCGTGGTACCTTCTCCTTTTAGTCCTTGGTCAATAGTACATGTCATTTACCACTTCTCTGAAGAATTAATCTTCATGGTTTGGAATTCATACTTCTGATTGAAGTTGAGTGTAACTTTATATATCCTTTGCCAATTTGGAGTAATCATTTTTATCATAATCATTCTGCCAGGAAATTTAAGTTAACTCAAACGTAAACGCATGAATGAGCAGTTTAGCAAGGAAGCCTACGCATCTTCACTCTACAAATTTGTATTACAACTCTCTTACTCTTGTTGATCCTAGAATTTGTAGTGTTAAATCCGAAGTTAACAATCTTTTCTTTTAATTTGATTGATTCCGTGAGTTATCCATTAACACAGCCATTGATAATGCAGTGTTAATATGTAATTTTATTCTAAATTCTCAAGATTTTTCTAGAATTAACATCTACATTTTGTTGTTATGGTTCTCTTTGCGTTTTAAGCTTTCCAAGACGGCTTTTTGTAATGCAGCACCCCAAATATCAAGCTATTAGATGCAAATTTAGTAATAATTTCTATTTTGCTCACTAGCTTCTACATAAAAAAGAACCACCATTACCCAATGGGTGCAGCTTAGTTGGTTCTTTGGCGCTGAGTTAGTTGGGTGGATATGTGTTTGAATCCTGCTGAATGCATCTTTGGGGAGGGGGCTGAACCTTTAGACATCATCGACCCCCGTACTCCGGATTAGTCCCATAGCCGGCTCAAAGAGTCGAAGCCGTGGGGAAATTGGAGGGAGCCAACTCGTCTCAAAGAGGTAATTAGGGTTGGGTAACAAAAAAAAAAAAAAAAAAAAAAAAAAAACCAGTGTTAACTTATAGAGTGCAAGCCTGTACGACTAAAGAATTTTTAGGGTAAATTCATTCTTGACAGAACATCAAATCTTGGTAATGAGATTTTTAGACGCAAACCGTAAATGTTTGCCATCTTGTATAGTAAAACGAGTTTAAATAGAGCCAATTATAACTAAATACAAATAAACTCTGTATCAAGTATTTTACATGTATTTGAGTACGAGTGATATCATATCTTTTTTTGGTACCAAACCCAAATTGTTAGCATTTCATACCCATCATACAAGAATTTATTGGACATGAAAGGTGGATAATATACAGATTCAGTCATTTGTTAAGTGAATGTCATCATTGGTTTATAGAATTTCTGAAAGTTATATATGCGATTTCGGATGTAATTTTAGAACCTCCCCATATTGCATTCAAACTAGAATTAGGAAAAAAGAAATAAATCAGAAACTGAATCAGTTAGCTCTTATATGTCAGGTACTGGTTTGGATGTCAAAATTAAGGTCTTAGTTAACATTCCGCTGCCATTGAGAAAAGGTATAAAGGTAGCCTCTTTTTTTTCCTTCCTGTAAATCTTAAATATGAAGGGCTAACTCGGTTAGTATTATGGTTACTTTGGTCATAGGAAGGGAAGAAGCACCGCAATCACTGGCGTACCCAAAATTTGGTGTGAAAAAAAAATTATATTATAAATAAAAATATTTATAATGCAAAACAGACCTAATATAAAAAAAAGTTGAAAACAATTTATTATAGAAGAGTGAAAATGACATCGCTTCTTATTTGACGTATACAAAGGGTAATTTTGAAGTTTGCAGTAAGAAGGAACGTGTAGCTTTTAATTGAAATGACTAATTCTCAATTTTGTGAGCGTCCAATTCTGTGAGCGACCAAATACTGTGGGTTCTGTATGTGAAAGATTCTATATGGTGGAGCTCAAGCCATAATAAGACATCTCTTACCCTATAACAATCTGATCCCCTTGTTGATCAATCACATCAGAATTATTTGGTAAAATATTACATATTCCATTAATATCCATTTGATGCCAAAGGAATTCTTTAGTTCTATAGTCTTGATTCAAGATCATTCTTATAGTCAATTTAAATAAACTCATCAAATCTACAAAGTCAAGGATAACAGATAAACCAAAAGAATATAAAAGAATCATAAGAAAATATTTGGATAGAGTAACTACACTTTCACAACTTTTAAAGAAATAACTTTTAAAATATAGTTTTACATATGAAGATTAATAATGAAGTTTTACACCCAATGTTACCTTCCTTCCTTTCTTTCCCTTTCTTTTCCTCTTTCCCCTTTTCTTTTCTCTCGGGTTTCTCACTTTTAAGTGTTTTCTCTCTATATTTCTTTCTTTCTTTTCTCTTAGGGGTGTTTGGTATAAGAGAATTTTTTTGTCGCCGGGAACAAAAATTTGCTGAGGATATGGTGGGAAGAATTTTTTGCCGGGTAAGTTAAAAAAAAGGTGTTTGGTATGCCAAAAATTTTCTGGGAAAATTGGGTGAATTTTACTGATGTTATGTTTGGATGATAGTAAAAAAAGTTGGGAATATTAACCAAAGTTACCAAACTACCCATTAATTTGAATATAAACTGAAATTGTTCTGTCATCGTAATTCTATTTCTCTCTCTCTCTGAAACATCATTTGCTTCTTTGAGTCGGTGTGGATATGATATTACGGCTGCCGAAAAAGTTTTTCTCACTACCAATACCCTAATATGCCACACCTATCCGGCCGCCGTCCACACCGTCTACAACAATTGCATCGCTGACCTGGGGTTACCCACCAACTCCAAACCGAAACGAAACCAGTGTCGGTTTCCCCTTAACATAAGATCCACGCTACAAGCTGCAAATCCATGCTTCCTGCATCTCCGGTATTATAACTAGATCATGATGTATTCTATTTAGAGCTTTCCGAATGAAGTTATATACAACAAATCCTGAATATCAAATCGTTTCTGCATAACAAATGCTGAAGGGTGTTTTGGTCTTTACAATTTTTTATCAGCTTCCCACATCTAGGCTAGTTTTATTTATCATCATCTCGGAGGTCAATTTTTAGTGGCAAAGTATGTGTAAAATAATTTGCTGGGTTCAAAAGTTTCGAGCCCATTTTTAATAAATCCTCTTACCAAACATGGGTAGTTTTTTTGTCCAACCCCACTTTCCAAGGCAATTATTATTTTACATCCTACCAAACACCCCCTTACTGTTTTCCTTTCTTTCCTCTCTGTTTCCATTCTTTTCTGTGTCCATGCACTTTCTCTTTCTCTCTTTTTTGTCACTCTTTTCACTCTTTCCTATTTTTTATTCTCTTTTCGCATTAGGGCTATATATATACATAAAATCTAACTAGATGTAATCATTATATATAGTTAAGTTTCAACCAAACTAAATAAAAATCTAACTAGAATTTAACTAAATCTTAACTCAGTAATCATTATCTTGATAAAAAATCTTACTCGCTTTTATCTTTTTGGCTTGCAAGAGTGTCTCCATGTGGCCTTGCTATTTTTTTTATACGCATGGCGCTACAGGTGCTCTTCTCTTTTTGGCGCATTTTGCGCCTGATTAAAACTGCTTGGCGCTATATGCGCCACTTCAAGACACACAATGATGCTTTTTGCACCAAACTCAATTCATAAATACATTTGCGCACTTTAAGCGCCAAGATAAGAGACAACAATAGTGTGGCCTATGCTTCCAAACAAAAAGTAATTAAATAAATAAAAAAAAGTAATTAAATAAATAAAGATAAACAAATAAAAAATAAGTCACACACATAAACACATGTCTAACAAAGAAAAACAAGATATGTAGATGCATACAACACCCATAAGTCAAATAATATATAGTATCAACTCAAATGCGAAAGCCTTGAGAACCGATTATGAGCTATTAATGATTTGGAATGGATAAGAAGTTGAGAAGAGGACAAAAGAGTAGCAAAATTTGGTGGAGGAGAAAAGAGCAGTAGAAATGAATCATGGTTAAGAAAAAAATGTGTTTGACAAGTGAGAAGAGGGAACATTATTAAAAGTTAAAAAATTTAAAAAAACCATAAGATATTATTTTATTAAAAAATAACAAGATATTATTTTATTACAATAATATAAAATATTATTTATTCGAAAATACGAACTGGGCTTGAAGGCTTAAAGATCATGCTTGCTAAAATAGATCTGTGACCCATTTACATCTAGACCTGTCAAGAAGGGCTAAAGCCTAGGGCTAGCCCATATGACCTCATACAAAGCCTTATTTATTCTTAGCCCTCCATTCAATAGGGCAGATTTAACCTTGAGCCCTTAAAGCCTTCTCATTTACAAGGCTAGGTAGGGCTGGCTCGAGGGCCAAAATTATTTCACTCAGTTTACACTTTCTCTCCTTTGCGCTTCTGACGTTTTCCATGACACCCACTGTTTTCTTTTGAAAATTCAAAATTCTGCATCCCTTTCTCAAAACCCTAGTATCGTTTGGGTTTATTAGAGTCAATTGCACGTAGATAAGGAGGAATCTTGTCGTAACTAAAGGATAAGACCTCATAATCAATCCTAGAATAACTAGGATCAAGGCCCAACTAGGTAACGATTATAAATAGGGTTGAAGCTATCAGGTACACACATTTTACCAATTCTACATTAGTTATTGCTGTGCACACACCACACTCTTTGGCTCTTCCGTTTTCCATTAGTGCACAATGATCTGTTATCCCTTGCAGTATTTCTCTCAGATACTTGCAAGTATACAAATCTTATATCGACTTACCACCTGTGAACACCCAATTTTGTCCCAAATATAAAAAATTAAAACAAAACAAAATTATAATAGAAAATGCATTGACCCCCATCGGTAGCCTCATAGCCCCCATCAACGTCAATCTCAACCTGTTCAATCAACATCAAGAAAGCCTACACCCCTCACCTCAGTGGAGCAACTCAGCCTCCTTATCCTTGCCCAAGGTACTGTCAGCGTAAAAGGAGAGAGCGCTCCTCCATCTCCACAAGGCACCGCCCTGTAGAAAGATTCACTCTGCTCAAGGAATGACAGAGAGCAAAAATAGCAAAGGAGCAGAGTGAAGAGTAAGAAGCAATGGCCATAAGAAGAAGTTAGAAAAGACCGATGCAAAAACCTCCCATTAGTCTGTTGGGCAAGATACAATGGGGTTTTTTGTTTTTCTAGAAAGCTTTGGTATATAAAAATGAAAAAAAAAAGGTAAGGAGGAGGATCAGAAAAAAAAGGCAAGCCTTACTCTATAAAAGACAAAAATCATTTATGCAAAAGGGGGGATTAGGCATTCCGTAGGGAACAAAAACGGAATAGAGAGCAACAAAATACTCAAACCAAGCCTGATTCCAAACCTTCCAACATAAGCTAGGAGAGATGCGGTGGAGAATGTGGAGCTTTGGTATATTGTGTGAATCTTTAATGACAGGGGTAACGCCAATCTTTGATACTGGTATAGTGGATCTTGTGGAGTTTACGTTGGAAGGTTTGGAATCAGGCTTGGTTTGAGTATTTTGTTCCTCTCTATTTCCTTTTTTGTTCCCCACGAAATGCCTAATCCCTCCTTTTGATAAAAGACTTTGGTCTTTTATAGAGTAAGCCTTGCCTTTTTTTTCTGATCATCCTCCTCACCTCTCTTTTTTTTTTCGTTTTTATATACCAAATCTTTCTAGACAAACAGAAAATCCCATTGTATCTTGCCCAACAGACTAATGGGAGGTTTTTGCATCAGTCTTTTCTAACTTCTTCTCTGGCCTTTGCTTCTTACTTTTCACTCTGCTCCTTTGCTATTTTTTCTCTCTGTCATTCCTTGAGCAGAGTGAATCTTTCTATAGGGCGGTGCCTCGTGGAGAAGGAGAAGCGCTCTCTCCTTTTACGCTGACGGTACCTTGGGCTTGGGCAAGGATAACGAGGCTGAGTTGCTCCACTAAAGTGAGGGGTGTAGGCTTTCTTGATGTTGATTGAACAATGTGAGATTGACGTTGATGGGGGCTATGAGGCTACCGATGGCGCTCAATCCATTTTCTATTATAATTTTGTTTTGTTTTATTTTATTCATTTATTTTATATTTCGGACAAAATTGGGTGTTCACAGTTGCCCCTCTTTATTTGTTTCTTCCTATATAAGATGATAAATTGTAGTTTGCATATAATCATTGTAACGAACAAATAAAGACATGAATCCTAATTTTGTCCAAAAAAAAAGAGTAAAACAACAAAGTTATAATAGAAAATGCATTGAGCCCCATCGATAGCCCCATAGCCCCCCATCAACGTCAATCTCACACTGTTCAATCAACATTAAGAAAACCTACACCCCTCACCTCAGTGGAGTAACTCAGCCTCCTTATCCTTGCCCAAGCCCAAGGTACTGTCAGCATAAAAGGAGAGAGCGCTCCTCCATCTCCACAAGGCACTGCCTTGTAGAAAGATGCACTATGCTTAAGGAATGACAGAGAGCAAAAATAGCAAAGGAGCATATTGAATAGTAAGAAGTAATGGCTAGAAGAAGAAGCTAGAAAAGACCGTTGTGAAAACCTCCCATTAGTCTGTTGGGCAAGATACAATGGGGTTTCGGTATATAAAAACGAAAAAAAGAGGTGAGGAGGAGGATCAGAAAAAAAAGGCAAGGCTTACTCTATAAAAGACCCAAGTCATTTATTCAAAAGGGGGGATTAGGCATTCCGTGGGGAACAAAAATGGAAACAAAGGACAACAAAATACTCAAACCAAGCCTGATTCCAAACCTTCCAACATAAGCTAGGAGAGATGTGGTGGAGAATTTGGAGCTTTGGTATATTGTGTGAATTTTTAATGACAGGGGTAACGCCAATCTTTGATACTGGAATAGTGGATCTTGTGGAGCTTACGTTGGAAAGTTTGGAATCAAGCTTGGTTTGAGTGTTTTGTTGCTCTCTCTTTCCTTTTTTGTTCCCCACAAAATGCCTAATCCCCTCTTTTGAATAAAAGACTTTGGTCTGTTATAGAGTAAGCCTTGCCTTTTTTTTCTAATCCTCCTCCTCACCTCTTTTTTTTCATTTTTATATATCATAGCTTTCTCGAAAACCAGAAAACCCCATTGTATCTTGCCCAACAGACTAATGGGAGGTTTTTGCATCGGTCTTTTCTTACTTCTTATTCTGGCCATTGCTTCTTACTCTTCACTCTTCTCCTTTACTATTCTCGCTCCATGTAATTCATTGAGCAGAGTGAATCTTTCTACAGGGCGGGTGCCTCGTGGAGATGGAGGAGCGCTCTCTCTTTTTATGCTGACGGTACCTTGGGCTTGGGTAAGGATAAGGAGGCTGAGTTGCTCCACTGAGGTGAGGGGTGTAGGCTTTCTTGATGTTGATTGAACAGTGTGAGATTGACGTTATTGGGGACTATGGGGCTACCGATGAGGCTCAATGCTTTTTTATTATAATTTTGTTTTGTTTTATTTTTTTATATTTGGGAGAAAACTGGGTGTTCACAGTTGCCCCTCTTTATTTTTTTCTTCCTAGATAAGGTGATAAGTTGCAGTTTGCATATTATCATTGTAAGGAACAAATAAATACATGAATCCTAATTTTGTCCAAAATATGAAAAATAAAATAAAAAAAATAAAACAAAACAAAATTATCATAGAAAATGCATTGTGTAACAGCCCGTTGTACACCGGTATTGTTAATATTAATTATGATATTAAGAGCAGTTACAATTACAACAATTCATTTATAAAATGTGAGTAAATTTTTTTCGTTTATTACGCGAGCATTTAAAACAGTAAAAAACGTAATAAATAAAAGCTGTGACCGTAACTGTAAACTCTTCGCGGAATAATTATTTAAACTATTTTTATAACATATATTACTTCCCTCAAGTCACTAAGGGGTTCTTATAATCCCACTTAGCTAAATTCTCACTTTTACGTTTTCTACCTATCCGAACATGGTTCGGTCTTTAAATTTCTGCGGACAAATCGCATGGCACAAACCTCTCATGTTTTGATATATTATTCTACACTTAATCACCTCTCTAGGAAACTACCACACGAGTCATAAAGTTCTCTTTTGCTCCGGATATCGCCGTTTGAAGTTGGACAAGCAAATTTGCCAGCCAACCACAAAATAATTCCAAACAACCTTCACTCAATCAAACATTCTGGAAAATTCACTCAACCAATTGCTCTCAAATTTTTATACAAGAAACTAGACACCTTAAGCTTCAATTTGACATATCATACACCTAATTTGACCAAGAAACAAAGCGGGAATAAATTTCCCAAACTTGATCCATAACTGCCACATGTGCAGTAACCAAATGGGCAGTCTGTGTTCTCTGCCTTCTACATGCCGACGTCCAATCCAGAAAAATTCCAAATTTTACCACAAGATAGAGGACATCTCAAGCTTCAAAACTGCGTATGGCACGTCCCTATAGGACCTCTGTGGAGGGAGATATGCTCTCCCAAAATTCGCCTAAATTATGCCAATTTATAGAAAATTCGCCAGAGTTTCCTTTATTTTTTCAAAAAGCCCCAAATTTGCAAAAGTGTTCTATGACCTCAAATTGTACCTAATAATCATTGGGTGGCACACACAAGGACCAACAATGCCTTGTGGCTCTTACAACCCTTCACAGTTTGTATCCAATTACTTTTTTTTCATCATTTTACTTATATTTTCAACCTTAACATGTTTCAATCACCATAGTCCAATTGCATGCATCCTTTGAATTATAAAACATCATTCACATCCTAGAATAAGCCTATTGCCCTTCCATCATATTACATACTTTCATACTACATCATGTCTTCATGTACAAATTACAAATCTTCCAAATGACATATTACACTTTACAAACCATAATCTTCAAATAAAACGTAATAAATATTGCAAAATAAACATGATGAATCAAGACTAAACTTCGGCAAAATAAATCATGAACAAAATGATACCATAATCCTAATCACATGCATTGTTCATGAGCTAAGTCTAGCCTAGGCCCAACGGCCAACAAAATGCAAAATAGCAAATCCCACGTCCAATTATCCTACGGGCTTCTTGCCCGCCGCTCCAACTCCATTGCTACCTCCTGAAATAAAGTCCCCAAAGCGGGGTGAGATATACAAATATATCTCAATAACCCAGAGCTTCTGGAGAATACTCCGCCCAATATTTCACTTCGATGCATATAAATAACATAACATAACATCCGAAAATGGGATAAAGCAAGGGATTTAGTGAAATAGAGGAGCATAGGGATACAAAATACGACGAAGCTGAAATTGTCAATGCCAAAATAACGCAACAGCCTATTGGCTCGGCACAAACAATCATATTATTAACTCACACAAACATCCAACAACTCAATTATACAATTACATAACCAATCCAATTCCACCAATTCATGGCATCACACTAAAAATTCCACTAAGTTTTCATCAAATTTCACCAATAATTTTTATTGCATTTATGGCTCCAACACATCATTCTAAGACATATTTATCTAATACACAATCTTCATTTGAGCTCTCTAACTACACAAATCATACAAAATGCACTTAGGGTTCATGAAATCAATCCATCAAATTAACCAATGAAAAGTGTGGAAACTTACCCACAATCAAGTCACAAGACTCCTCCAAGTGATCCCCAAGCAATGGCTTGAGCAAACAACTTCAAATGAGAGGGTTTCAAGGAAAACTAATCGGTGGGATTTGTTCGGATGATGATTTCCAACAACTTTGCTCACAGACTTTTCTTGATTCGGGGTTGTATTGAAGGAGTTATAAGGAAGAGAAGTTTTGGAAGCTTTTCTTCCACTTCCATGGAGGTGGTTCAGTTTTTTGGTGAAGGGAGAGAGAGAAAGAGCTGGTTGGTGGTGAAGTCCAAGTGGCAAGGTCCACTTAAGTGAGGTGAGCCCCACCGCCACCTCACGCGATTTCAAACTAATTCGAATTTCCCTCCTATTCCGCTAAACGTTCATAATTTCATAAACTAATTAGAAACTCTAATTTTTAACATTAACCATTTCCCTTTAATTACCCTTGATCAGATGAATCCTGAGTTTTTCGGTCGTTCGGAGAAATTGCAGTTTTGAACTGTTACGCGCGTCGTAGGCACGCTTCCCAAACTCACTAATTCAGTCAATTTTCATAAGAAATCCTATTTTCTAGTCCTATATACCATTTATAACTTGTATTCAAACCTAGAACTCAAAATTCAATCGGCACACTTTATGGTGCAACTGTACCGCAGTACTTTTATCCGGTAAAAACACTATTCACCAAATTTTTCGAAACTTGTCTAACCACTCGATTTTTCGTTCCGAATCCATTCCCAGGGTTATTTTTATCATTTGAGACCTCCTACTCAATTTTACATTCCTAGGGTTACGTGTTTGGCTAATTACCGTTTTACCATTCCTTTGTATTTTGACATGATTTTCAGGACTTTCACTAATCATTCCCTTTAATCCATGTTTAATATATTAATATATAATTTAGAAATGCGAGGTGTTATACATTGAGCCACAATGGTAGCCCCATAGCCCCCATCAACGTCAATCTCACAATTTTCAATCAACATCAAGAAAGCCTACACCCTCACCTCAGTGGAGCAACTCAGCCCAAGGTACCGTCAGCATAAACGGAGAGAGCGCTCCTTCATCTTCACACTGCACCGCCCTGTAGAAAGATTCACTCTGCTTAAGGAATGACAGAGAGCAAAAATAGCAAAGGAGTAGAGTAAAGAGTAAGAAGCAATGGCCATAAGAAGAAGTTAGAAAAGACCGATGCAAGAACATCCCATTAATCTGTTGGGTAAGATACAATGGGGTCTTCTGTTTTTCTAGAAAGCTTTGGTATATAAAAACAAAAAAAAAGGTGAGGAGAAGGATAAAAAAAAAAGGCAAGGCTTACCTTATAAAAGACCAAAGTCTTTTATTCAAAAGGGGGGATTAGGCATTCTGTGGGGAACAAAAAAGGAAACATAGTGCAAAAAAATACTTAAACCAAGCTTGATTTCAAACCTTCCAACGTAAGCTCCACAAGATCCACTATTCCAGTATCAAAGATTGGCGTTATCCCTGTCATTAAAGATTCGCACAATATACCAAAGCTCCAATTTCAGGCATGAAAGCTTGATACAACGACTAACGGAGCTGCATGAAGCATGATCGTCCGATCTTACAGAAGAGATGCAGTGGAGAATTTGGAGCTTGGGTATATTGTGTGAATCTTTAATGATAGGGGTAACACCAATCTTTGATACTGGAATAGTGGATCTTTTGGAGCTTATGTTGGAAGGTTTGGAATCAGGCTTGGTTTGAGTATTTTGTTGCTCTCTGTTTCCGTTTTTGTTCCCCACGGAATGCCTAATCCCTCCTTTTGAATAAATGACTTTTGTCATTTATAGAGTAAGTCTTGCATTTTTTTATTTTTATTTTTTCTGATCCTCCTCCTCTCCTCTTTTTTTTCTTCGTTTTTATATACCAAAGCTTTCTAGAAAAACAGAAAACCCCATTGTATCTTGCCCAACAGACTAATGGGAGGTTTTTGCATCGGTCTTTTCTAACTTCTTCTTCTGGCCATTGCTACTTACTCGACACTCTGCTCCTTTGCTATTTTTGCTCTCTGTATTCCTTGAGCAGTGTGAATCTTTCTACAAAGCGGTGCCTTGTTGAGATGGAGGAGCGCTCTCTCCTTTTACGCTAACGGTACCTTGGGCTTGGGCAAGGATAAGGAGGCTGAGTTGCTCCACTGAGGTGAGGGGTGTAAGAACCCACACCGCTAATTAAGGTAATTAGCGAATTAATTATGATAATTAGGAAATAATTCCATAATTGACCCTAATAATTATTAATGGGCTTAGATAATTATATTGAGTGAGTAAAAATGCTGAAAGTCGCCTTTCGGAAGAAAAGCACAGATACCAGTTCTGCTACTCGGTATAAATGCGTACCGGAAAAGTATCCCGGAAAATTATAACGAACGCATGATAATTACTAGAATATTATGTAGGACTTGTAAAACAAGTTTCAAGTCAAAATGACGTAATCTGATGCCAGAACTGATACTGGCTATGGAAAAGCGCGTACCGGAAAGGTGCTCCGAAAAATAAAATAAAAATATGACAAATCTTAGAAAAATGCGTAGGTCTAGAATCCGAAGTTTGGGATCAATATCTTTTACTTTGCGATTAAGGCTAATACTGCGCGATTAGTGACTTTGCCTATAAATAGACCCATTAAGGGCACAAAACCCTAGGTCTAAATTCTCTTCACATGAGTGTGGGCTGCAGCTTGTGTCTTGCATGCAGCCACCCTCTTCCTTGCTTGGTTGCCACCAAGTTTTCATCTTTCCTTCTTCTTTCACACTCTCCTTCTTGTAAACACTTGTGAGTGGCCTTGTGAGTGTGAGAGGTGGTAGTTTCTGAGTTGAGAAACCTGTGTGTGTGTAGTTAGTGAGCATGAGTTTGAAGCTTTAGTAATGGCTACTTTGTGGTAGTCATTGTGAGCTTCAAAGTGCCTTCTTGTGGTGCAAGAACCCACCTTGAAGTGCCATTTTCGTGCTCCTACTTAGGCTGAGTTTGAGGAACCTTGGGAGAGCTCCAAGAGCACAACTTGCCTCTGTTTTGAACTTTGGTAAGTTACCTCACTATGATCATGGGTTTAAATGCTTAAAAATGGAACCTTGATGCATGTATTGAGCTAAGTTAATAACTTAAGGGTGGGGTAGGTTAAACACACATAGAAATGCATGTTTAAGTGCCTTTAATCGGTTAAAAAGTTGAACCTATGGATTGGATACTCACGAAATGCAGAAAATGCATTCTGTCGTGAGATATCCGGATATTGTCGGGCAGATATCCGGATATCAGTATCCGGATATGATATCCGGATATCCATATCCGGATATGGGGACAGCAACGAACCTGTTTCGGTAAAAATTCGATATCTTGAGCTACAGAGCTCCAAATCGAGTGCCGTTTGGACCTATGTGTAGCTAACACATAAGGCTATAACCCTGTAAAATTTCGTAGCCATTGGATAAGTGGTTTGATCTCAGTGTTAGTTTAAAGTCGCGTCTTGGGTGCTGGAAATTCAGTTGGCAGCAGTCACTTTGCGAAAATCATAACCGGAGTTATACAACTCCGATTGAGACATAAGATATGTCGTTGGAAAGCTTGTGAGGTCTAGTTTAACATATTAAAATCTCAGAATTTTTGGTAAAGAATTACAACTGCAGTTTTAATAAAATGGAACCTTGGGAGTGATATCTCGCGAAATGCAGAAACTGCATTCGGTCGTGAGATATCCGGATATTTGTCGAACAGATATCCGGATATTGATATCCGGATATGGGTACTGGGTATCCGGATATGGTATATCCGGATATGGTCAGTGTGATATCCGGATATGGCATATCCGGATATGTCCCTTGTGATATCCGGATATCCTGGGATTTCGCAGGTAGCTGTGCTGTGTGAACAGTAAGCTATTGGGGGTTTTTGGACCCTAGATTAAGGAAGTTGAACTTCTGTAATTAATAAACTAAGTCAGAATCACATGATTAAGGGCTTATGGCTTTGTTGGAAGCCTTGAGACGTAAAACGTAAAAGAAAGGCGTAGTCTTTAAGTGGTATGCTTGTGTTGCATAAATTAATGATATATTATTGGTCCATATCAGATTGTGATACTGCTGTGTTTGGACTTGAGAGGGGTTGGACTCTTGGCTTGGATAGCTAGCTTGCAAGGTAAGCTTTCGTGTCCTCGGTTTAGCCATTTTGATGTTCCACCATGTCCCATGGGGATGGGTTTATGCATGCTGTGTTACATGCTTTGATTATTTTGGAAATGCTGTTGAGCTGTTTATATGTAATGAGCTTTTATGATGCATGTGGTGTCCACCTAGACGGCAATCCTGAGTATGTAGTACATACAAGATGGAGAAGCATGTGGGTGAGGTGCAGGTAGTATCCATGTACTCATGTAGGCATAGACGTATTCCTACATTTCTCTGGCCAGTAGATTTGAAAGCACACATGACATGATTAATTGCTGCATCGCATGATTTTAGAACTTATACTGTAATACTGTTTTTAGAACTTATATTACACATGTAAGTGAGCTTGGGGTGGAGACTCCTTGAGGACCCCTTGTCTTACTGAGATTTCTTGTTAGAGATCTCACCCCACGTTTGGGGACGCTTATTTCAGGATCAGGTAATGTTGAGGGCTCAGGTGGCAGGAGGCCAGAGCTGAGTTGATATTGACGTGCTGGTTGTGGATTGCTGTTTATTTGACTGTTGTTATGTTTTATGCTTTATTTATGTTAAGTTATGTTGAGACTATTTGTGGGCATTGTTGCCTTATTTGGTGAGCATGGGGTTTGTCCATGCCACATGATTGTTATCGTCTTTTTATGTTAATGTTGTAATTAATGTATCAGGATTTTGACCCAGGCTACTTGTGTAGACCTGTGGCTTTAGATACACACATATATTTATGTACGAGGTATTCAGTTAGTTGTCTTGCAATTTACATACAGGCAGTATTTTTATGAAAATGATTAAGTAATCAAGTTGGTTAAGTTAATGACGTCATAATTGAATTAAAGAAAAAGTTATTCCGCATTTTAATTAAGCGTGGCTTAATACGATAGTGTGTTAACAATCCGGGTTAACACGGGCTGTTACATTTTATGGTATCAGAGCACTTTCTAGGGAAAAGCCTGTATGTATTGCAATAACTTAGGATGTGTCGTTGTGTGTCTACTTTGTGTTCTCTCTGACTGGTGTGTGTTATGATAATGCATATGTGACCACATGGCGTGGGCCTGATCAACTCATTCTTTGTGTAACTTGTGCAGAGTCATGGTGCCACCGAGGAGGAACACGAGTACGAGCGAGGATCAGACGGATCCTGTCCTGGCTGCATTGGCTGAGATGCAGGCGGCCCGACTAGCCGACCAGGAAGCCACGAGGCTGGCGAACCGGGCAATGCTGGACGCTATACGAGATGCGAACCGGCAAACCACGGCAGAGGTTCTGGAGGAGAACCGGATGGCCAACATGACGATGATGAGGGTCATGTTGGAGGAGTTGAGGGCTGGTCCTGCTGCGGGCCAGGGTCCTCCACCACCTCCACCGCCGCCACCGCCTCCACCTCCGCCTAGTCAACAGGAGGACACCCAGAGCCAGATGGGTGAGGGTAGTCATCTGACGGGGGCCATGCAGACTATCCCCGTGCTTGCTGAGGATCGTGACGAGATCGATCGCAGGCTGAATGCTTTCCGCAAGCATAAGCCACCTACCTTCGACGGATCGTATGATCCCATTGCTGCTGCCAGATGGCTACAGGCGCTGGACAAGATTTTCCGGATCATGCAGTGCACGGATCCGCAGAAGCTGCTGTTCGCCACTTATATGCTGGAGGGCGAGGCCCATGAGTGGTGGACCAATCTTTCTCAGGTCTACGAGATGCAGGGTCATGTGATGACGTGGCCATTCTTCGAGGAGAGCTTCTTGGGCCAGTACTTTCCTTACGACTCTCAAGAGAGGAAGCAAGGAGAGTTTGACCGATTGGTGCAGGGCTCGTTGTCTGTCGACGAGTACCTGGCCAAGTTTAATGAACTGGTCAAGTTCTCTCATTTCCGCATGGCGAGGCCGACTCCCGTTTTTCTGGCGGCCAAGTTCCGGAGGGGACTTAATGAGGATATTGCTGGACACCTCGCTGGTTCTGCTTCGAGAGACTTCGGAGCGTTGGTGCAGCAGTGCCGCGACATCGAGGACTACTGCCGGGCGAGTCAGGCCAAGGGGGCCAAGGTTGAGGTGCCACAGAGCGCTGGTGGTTCTACTCCCTAGAAGAACAAGAACTTTGCCAACAAGGGCAAGGGCAAACCACCGTTGGCGGCTAGACAAGCGCCAAATCAGTTCAGGAAGACTGCTGCTCAGGGGAACGCCGCTAGACCTCCTGCTCCCAGATGTTCTGGATGCGGGAAGTCACATTTTGGGCCGTGCTCTACCGGCTGTTGATGTTTTATTTGATTCCGGGACAACGCACTCTTTTGTTGCTACCCCTATTGCTGTGGGGCTTGAGTTGCCCAGTGATGTGCTTTCTCCACCGATGCGGGTTACCACCGCCACCGGAGAAAAATGTTTGACCTCCACTGTTCATCGCGATGTAGCGTTTCAGTGGGATGGCCGTGACTTCTCGGTAGATCTGATAGGATTACCGATGGCCAACCTTCAGATTATTTTGGGCATGGATTGGTTGTCCAGAAACTGTGCAATGATTGACTGTTGTGCCAAGAAAGTGGTGATGTCTCCGGGTGGGTCCACAGCCAGTTCCTCACCGTTCATTTCAGTCCTGCAGGCGAGGAGGGCCTTGAGAGCAGGGGCATTTGGCTATGTCATGTTGGGAGGTTTGGTGAGTGGGACACAGGAGGATCTGACTGGCATTCCTGTGGTGAGGGAATTCCTCGAGGTGTTTCCTGAGGAGATTCCTGAGTTTCCTCCACAGAGGGAGTTAGAGTTCTCCATTGATTTATTGCCTGGTGTGGGGCCTATCTCGTTGGCTCCATACCGGATGTCACCACCAGAGTTGGCGGAGCTGAAGAAGCATATCGAGGAGCTTTCAGCAAAAGATTTTATTCGGCCGAGTGTGTCTCCCTGGGGAGCACCGGTCATATTTGTTAAAAAGAAAGATGGGACCATGCGGTTGTGCACCGATTACAGACAATTGAACAAGGTGACAATCAAGAACAAGTACCCTCTTCCACGCATTGATGATTTGCTGGATCAGCTCAGGGGTGCTTGCGTCTATTCCAAGATTGATCTCCGGTCCGGTTATCATCAGATACGGGTTAAGCCGGAGGATGTCACAAAAAGACAGCGTTTCGCTCGAGGTACGGGCACTACGAGTACTTGGTGATCCCGTTTGGACTCACCAATGCACCCGCAGTGTTTATGGACTACATGAACAGGATCTTCCAGCCGTACCTGGATCAGTTTGTGATCGTCTTCGTTGACGACATTT
>JAVKPL010007870.1:0-31343 GCA_032173675.1 Gastrolobium villosum | reverse complement strand
GAGGCTGTTACTTCGACACAGTAAAGGAGATAAACCCCCTCGAGCCCATCCAGGAGATAAATACATCCCCAACACCGGAGGAATGAAGGAAGGCAAGAGGAAAGCGGTAAATGTTGTTGAACTAGACATGAGAGAAGACACAGTCCCACGCCCAGAACCCGATGGAGAATTGGAAGACTTAACCCTGGGAGACAAACCCGGTCAATACACTCGAATTGGCAAGTCCACTGATCCTTCCCTCAAAGCAGAAATTGCGGAGTTTCTCAGGAACAACAAGGATGTCTTTGCATGGACGTCATCAGAAATTCCGGGTATCGACCCGGAATTCTGTTGCCATAAACTATCAGTTTACCCAGGATCAGTGCCGATATCCCAGAGAAAAAGGAAGTTAGGACCAGAACGACAACAAGTTTTGGCAGATCATGTCAAGGAACTGCTGGAGGCGGGTTTCATTCGAGAAATACAATACACCACATGGCTGGCCAATGTCGTGATGGTCAAAAAGCCAAATGGCAAATGGAGGGTCTGCACCGACTATACAGACCTAAACAAAGTCTGTCCCAAGGACTCATACCCAATGCCCAATATAGACCAGCTGGTCGACAACTCGGCTGGTTTTCAACTTTTATCCTTCATGGACGCATATTCGGGATACAACCAGATCCCAATGTATCCCGAGGACCAGGAGAAAACTGCCTTCATTGCTGAAAAGGCGAACTATTGCTACAACGTAATGCCATTTGGCCTAAAAAATTCAGGAGCCACGTACCAAAGAATGATGAACAAGATTTTTGAAGATCAGTTGGGAAAGAATGTTGAGGTCTACATTGATGATATGATTGTCAAATCTTTTTGTGCGGCAATACACATTAAGGATTTGGAACAAACCTTCAACAAACTCAGAACCTACAGCATACGCCTCAACCCGGCTAAATGCGCATTTGGCGTTCCAGCAGGCAAATTCTTGGGGTTCATGTTAACTCACCGGGGAATCGAAGCAAACCCCGAAAAGTGCAGAGCAATTCTGGATATGAGGGAGCCCCAAAATAAAAAAGAAGTACAACAACTGACGGGCAGAATCGCGGCATTGACACGTTTTCTACCCAAATCGGCGGAAAAGGCCCTCCCGTTCTTCAAACTACTAAAAAAGGAAGCAACAGCGGACTGGAACCCGGAATGCCAACAGGCATTCGCTAAATTAAAGCGATGTTTATCAACCCCGCCAATATTGACCAAACCCGAATCAGGAGACATTTTGACCTTATACTTGGCTGTGGGTGAGGAAGCCGTAAGTGCAGTACTAATCAAGGAGACAGAAGAAGACCAGAAGCCAATCTACTTCATTAGCAGGGCGCTACAAGGAGCCGAGTTACGATATCAAAAGTTGGAAAAAGTAGCATATGCATTGCTAGTTACAGCAAGGAGATTACGACCCTACTTCCAGGGACATCAGATCCGACTCCGCACCAACCAGCCGGTCAGGCAAGTGTTACACAAACCAGACTTGGCAGGAAGGATGGCAAGTTGGGCAATTGAGCTAAGTGAATTCGACATCAGTTATGAAAGTCGGAAGGCTATTAAGTCGCAAGCTTTGGCCGACTTCGTAATGGAAATGACGTCATCACACCAGGAACAAGAGCAAACCGGCAGAACATGGAAAGTCTTTGTTGATGGATCTTCTAACCAAAAGGGGAGTGGTGCTGGTGTCATTCTTGAAAGCCCAGAGGGAATCACCATAGAGCACTCTCTGAAGTTAAACTTTCCAACGTCAAATAATCAAGCCGAATATGAAGCTCTAATAGCTGGGTTATCACAGGTTAAAGATCACGGAGCCAATCACGTGATGGTGTTCACTGACTCCCAGTTAGTGGCATCACAAATAGATGGCAAATACCAAGCAAAAGGACCCTTAATGGTCAAATACTTGCAGAAGGTAAGAGAATTGATGGCCAACTTCGACACAGCCCAGATCAAGCACATACCTCGGGAAGAAAATGGCCGAGCTGATATATTATCTAAATTGGCCAGTACAAAGAATCCAGGAAACCACAGGACGGTAATACAGCAAAATATGCCCAACCCGAGTTGCATCATGATGATCACCGCTACGACAGATTGGCGGCACCCTATCATCGAGTACCTGGAACAAGGTACGAAACCAGAAGACATTCTGGAATCTCGGAAACTCATTCGAGATGCGACGCACTATACAGTGGTGGATGATCAGCTGTTTCGGAAAGGGTTGCATACCCCGATGCTAAAATGTCTTGGTTATGAAGATGTTGATTACGTATTGTCAGAAATCCATGAAGGCATCAACGGGCATCATATGGGTGGCAAAGCACTAGCTCGAAAAGCGCTGCGGGCTGGATACTACTGGCCAACTATGGAGAGGGATTCAAAGGAGCATGTGAAAAAATGCGATAGCTGTCAAAAACATGCCAAGCATATCCTCTCCCCACCAGAAGAAATGAGTTACATATCCTCTCCTTGGCCATTCTTCAAATGGGGAATGGACCTCTTAGGACCATTCAAACCAGCTGAAGGACAACTAAGGTGGTTAATTGTGGCAGTAGATTATTTCACAAAATGGATAGAAGCTGAACCAGTAGCTACTATCACCTCTGCCAGAATCCGGAAATTTTTCGAGAAAAGCATAATTTCCAGGTTCGGGATACCAGCTGAATTGGTAACAGACAATGGAACCCAGTTTACGGACAAAAGCTTCCAACAATTGATGCAGGACTTTCACGTCAAGCACCGCTTCGCTTCCGTCGAACACCCACAGTCGAATGGACAGGCTGAGGCAGCTAACAAAATAATTATGGAAGGACTTAGGAAACGTATGAACGACGCCCAAGGAAGCTGGGTTCAACAGTTACATTTCGTTCTATGGGGATACAGAACCAGTACCCAGACTTCAACAGGAGAAACTCCTTTCAGATTGACATATGGTTGTGAGGCTATGATTCCAGTTGAAGTCGGAGAAGCCTCTTGGAGGCGAATGAATGGTATAAAGCAAGGCGAGCAGCAAAACAGCAAAATGCTCACTACCGAGTTAGATCTAATTGAGGAAACTCGTGTTCTAGCTCATTGTCGAGATATCACGGCCAAACAACAGATGGCGGCCAAGCATGATAAAAAGGTGCGACCTAGAAGCTTCGAGATCAATGATTTAGTTCTCAGAAGGGCAGACGTTGGTAACCGCAACGCAAAAGAAGGCAAGCTAGCAGCTAATTGGGATGGTCCTTACCGAGTTAGAAGTAAACTCGGAAAAGGAGCATATGTCCTCGAAACAATTGAGGGCAAACCAATTAAAAGAACATGGAACGCGGACAAACTCAAGACATATTATAGTTGAACAATTCTCATCTATTATATAATAAAAGTTATCCTCTACTAGGGACTTTGTTTTAAAGCCAAATATGCTGGCATTTTTTATTACTCGAACAATTAAATAAATGAGGATTTATTTCTTATTTAAGATCTACTCCTATTTGTTATTGATGTCGAATTCTCACCAAGTCAGGAGATGCAATCTGCTAACGATGACCCTGATCAGGTCAAAGTTACCTTTCACCCTTTGCTTACAGAAGGGGATGGGTAGGTGTTACGATTGCTTCTGCCTTGGAAAGCTTCACATAGACGTTTTTGATCTATGTATATGCCGGTTTAGTTTGCATAACGAACCCAACAATATGCGTCATAAATAAAATGACAAAATCGGAATCCGTCAAATATGCTCCAACCTTGGCCAGGTTGTTTAAACAAAACTAGCTGACGAAAGTCAAAAGCTAAAAATATTATGTAAAACTGGATGCACATTCGCACATGTTCATTACAGGAAGGACTTAAAAAGTCTGGAAATCAAATTTACAAAAACTAGGAAGAAGGGGGGGGACACGTGTTGACCTCTTTGCCTTTCTCTTCCACGGAGCGATCCTCACTAGGGTTGGCCGAGTCACAGGGTGGAGATTCCGGAGGACACCCAACGATAGCACCATTGCTCACATAGGCTTGCGGATGGATGCCACGTATGGAAAACTGCAACCCGGGATTCACAACCCGCAATTGGCTAAGGGCATTCTCAAACGAACCCGCTATGGCCTTTTCGAGTTCCCCCCTATAAGCTTGGGCAATGGACTCGGATTCCTCCAGCTTCGCCTCCAGATTTTCAAAATTCTGCTTAATAGCCGTCAACGACTTATGATTAAAGTCGTGCACAGTTTTAAGGTCCTTGAAATCCTTCTGGGCTTTGGCCAAGGCCTCCCTAGTGGAAGAGAGATCCTCCGTCAGCTTCCCTCCTTCCGTCTTCTCCTTCGCCAGCGCATCCTTGACCTCTTTTAACTCGGTCAGGAGCTTCGACTTCTCAGCCAGGAGCTTCGATTTCTCTCCTTGGCAAGCAGCTAAGTCGTTGTAGGTCCGAAGATAATCTTTCTTCAGCGACAGCAGAGGTCGGACCATACCCGACATCTTCATACAACCAACCTCCATATCTTCCAGCTCTTTGATTTGCGCGGCTGTGAAGGGAGAAGAGTTGAAAAATATCTCTGGCGGGCAGATGGCTTCGCGGAGAGAACTGGTAAGACCTGATTTCCACAACACATGTTTGGAAATCCCAGCAGGAGGAGGGGGCATGATGACAGCCGGGGTCACCACTGGAGCAGCCGGAATGCTCTTATCCGGTTTTCCCTTTGGCTTTTCTACAGTCTTAGGCTTTTCAGCGGCAGGTTTTTTAGGCTGCTCATCGACAACTTTCCGCTTTTTGCTGGGCGGATCTGCAGCTTTGGCAGTAGCACCTCGACTCAAAACAGATAACCAACTAGGTTGGTCAGCTTTCTTACTGGTTTGATCCTCTTGAGCCTGACCCACCATATCTGGAACTATAAAACAAATGTTAGGTACGGCAACAAGAATTTCAGGAGAAAATTAAAATGCAAAGATGAACATACTTAATTCCAGGTCAAGCTCCTCTTGAGATTTGTAAATCAACGAGGCAACACGAGGCAACACAAAAAACGCGTTTGATTTACAAATCTCAAGAGGAGCTTGACCTGGAATTAAGTATGTTCATCTTTGCATTTTAATTTTCTCCTGAAATTCTTGTTGCCGTACCTAACATTTGTTTTATAGTTCCAGATATGGTGGGTCAGGCTCAAGAGGATCAAACCAGTAAAAGCTGACCAACCTAGTTGGTTATCTGTTTTGAGTCGAGGTGCTACTGCCAAAGCTGCAGATCCGCCCAGCAAAAAGCGGAAAGTTGTGGATGAGCAGCCTAAAAAACCTGCCGCTGAAAAGCCTAAGACTGTAGAAAAGCCAAAGGGAAAACCGGATAAGAGCATTCCGGCTGCTCCAGTGGTGACCCCGGCTGTCATCATGCCCCCTCCTCCTGCTGGGATTTCCAAACATGTGTTGTGGAAATCAGGTCTTACCAGTTCTCTCCGCGAAGCCATCTGCCCGCCAGAGATATTTTTCAACTCTTCTCCCTTCACAGCCGCGCAAATCAAAGAGCTGGAAGATATGGAGGTTGGTTGTATGAAGATGTCGGGTATGGTCCGACCTCTGCTGTCGCTGAAGAAAGATTATCTTCGGACCTACAACGACTTAGCTGCTTGCCAAGGAGAGAAATCGAAGCTCCTGGCTGAGAAGTCGAAGCTCCTGACCGAGTTAAAAGAGGTCAAGGATGCGCTGGCGAAGGAGAAGACGGAAGGAGGGAAGCTGACGGAGGATCTCTCTTCCACTAGGGAGGCCTTGGCCAAAGCCCAGAAGGATTTCAAGGACCTTAAAACTGTGCACGACTTTAATCATAAGTCGTTGACGGCTATTAAGCAGAATTTTGAAAATCTGGAGGCGAAGCTGGAGGAATCCGAGTCCATTGCCCAAGCTTATAGGGGGGAACTCGAAAAGGCCATAGCGGGTTCGTTTGTGAATGCCCTTAGCCAATTGCGGGTTGTGAATCCCGGGTTGCAGTTTTCCATACGTGGCATCCATCCGCAAGCCTATGTGAGCAATGGTGCTATCGTTGGGTGTCCTCCGGAACTCCACCCTGTGACTCGGCCAACCCTAGTGAGGATCGCTCCGTGGAAGAGAAAGGCAAAGAGGTCAACACGTGTCCCCCCCCCTTCTTCCTAGTTTTTGTAAATTTGATTTCCAGACTTTTTAAGTCCTTCCTGTAATGAACATGTGCGAATGTGCATCCAGTTTTATATAATATTTTTAGCTTTTGACTTTCGTCAGCTAGTTTTGTTTAAACAACCTGGCCAAGGTTGGAGCATATTTGACGGATTCCGATTTTGTCATTTTATTTATGACGCATATTGTTGGGTTCGTTATGCAAACTAAACCGGCATATACATAGATCAAAAACGTCTATGTGAAGCTTTCCAAGGCAGAAGCAATCGTAACACCTACCCATCCCCTTCTGTAAGCAAAGGGTGAAAGGTAACTTTGACCTGATCAGGGTCATCGTTAGCAGATTGCATCTCCTGACTTGGTGAGAATTCGACATCAATAACAAATAGGAGTAGATCTTAAATAAGAAATAAATCCTCATTTATTTAATTGTTCGAGTAATAAAAAATGCCAGCATATTTGGCTTTAAAACAAAGTCCCTAGTAGAGGATAACTTTTATTATATAATAGATCAGAATTGTTCAACTATAATATGTCTTGAGTTTGTCCGCGTTCCATGTTCTTTTAATTGGTTTGCCCTCAATTGTTTCGAGGACATATGCTCCTTTTCCGAGTTTACTTCTAACTCGGTAAGGACCATCCCAATTAGCTGCTAGCTTGCCTTCTTTTGCGTTGCGGTTACCAACGTCTGCCCTTCTGAGAACTAAATCATTGATCTCGAAGCTTCTAGGTCGCACCTTTTTATCATGCTTGGCCGCCATCTGTTGTTTGGCCGTGATATCTCGACAATGAGCTAGAACACGAGTTTCCTCAATGAGATCTAACTCGGTAGTGAGCATTTTGCTGTTTTGCTGCTCGCCTTGCTTTATACCATTCATTCGCCTCCAAGAGGCTTCTCCGACTTCAACTGGAATCATAGCCTCACAACCATATGTCAATCTGAAAGGAGTTTCTCCTGTTGAAGTCTGGGTACTGGTTCTGTATCCCCATAGAACGAAATGTAACTGTTGAACCCAGCTTCCTTGGGCGTCGTTCATACGTTTCCTAAGTCCTTCCATAATTATTTTGTTAGCTGCCTCAGCCTGTCCATTCGACTGTGGGTGTTCGACGGAAGCGAAGCGGTGCTTGACGTGAAAGTCCTGCATCAATTGTTGGAAGCTTTTGTCCGTAAACTGGGTTCCATTGTCTGTTACCAATTCAGCTGGTATCCCGAACCTGGAAATTATGCTTTTCTCGAAAAATTTCCGGATTCTGGCAGAGGTGATAGTAGCTACTGGTTCAGCTTCTATCCATTTTGTGAAATAATCTACTGCCACAATTAACCACCTTAGTTGTCCTTCAGCTGGTTTGAATGGTCCTAAGAGGTCCATTCCCCATTTGAAGAATGGCCAAGGAGAGGATATGTAACTCATTTCTTCTGGTGGGGAGAGGATATGCTTGGCATGTTTTTGACAGCTATCGCATTTTTTCACATGCTCCTTTGAATCCCTCTCCATAGTTGGCCAGTAGTATCCAGCCCGCAGCGCTTTTCGAGCTAGTGCTTTGCCACCCATATGATGCCCGTTGATGCCTTCATGGATTTCTGACAATACGTAATCAACATCTTCATAACCAAGACATTTTAGCATCGGGGTATGCAACCCTTTCCGAAACAGCTGATCATCCACCACTGTATAGTGCGTCGCATCTCGAATGAGTTTCCGAGATTCCAGAATGTCTTCTGGTTTCGTACCTTGTTCCAGGTACTCGATGATAGGGTGCCGCCAATCTGTCGTAGCGGTGATCATCATGATGCAACTCGGGTTGGGCATATTTTGCTGTATTACCGTCCTGTGGTTTCCTGGATTCTTTGTACTGGCCAATTTAGATAATATATCAGCTCGGCGTTTTGCCAGAGTGTCATTTCTTGACTTTGGGTTATTTTGACTTTCCCATGCATTCTGGGCCTTGAATTTTTGGTTTGAGGAATGGTACTTCATTGCCCCTTATCTTGGTGGGTTGAGCATGAACCGAGCAAGATATTACGTACATTCCATATAATCGGGTGATGAATGAGCCTGAGTCGTTCGGATCGAACTGGCAAGTTGCCCCCAAGCACATCATCTTTGTAACTTGGCTTAACATCATTGTGTCCAGGTGTCTATTTCTTGGATCCTGGATGTGAGTTTGTAGTTCTCCTTACCAACTTCTTGTCAGTAATCGTAGACTGGGGTGTGATACTTTTTTTCCAGGATCACATCTCTCCAAATCCGTCTTCACTTTATCCTGGATTGGGGTGTGGTCCTTTTTTCAGGACCACGTCTCTCCAAATCCAGTAGTCGGGGTGTCCGGGGTGCATATCTGATAAGTATAGTTGGGTTGCTGTGCATTTCTATTGATCGCATTTTGTGAATATTTTATTCTCAGCGCGTAGGAATCGGCCATGTTCATGGTCCGAACCTGGATTAGCCTTTGTTCTGTGATGTATGGCTTTAACTATCTTGTCATGTTGAATTCTTACTTCAGACATCCTCCTTTGCTGCCCTACCCAGTAGTTTGGGTGTCCGAAGCGAAGTCCGTTGAACTATAATTTTGTCAAACTTCCGTGACCAAAGACTCTATTGGAAGTAGGAAAGTTTTTCCCTTTGACCTTTTTGCCGAAGTTTTATTGATTCATTGATCCATGTTCTGCATCCATGGATTCCTGTCGTCCCATGTTTTGGATTTTTTCTTATTTCGTTCTTTCTTTGGTGCCAGGCTTTATGAGCCGGGTACTGTGTATGCTATTTCAACATTCCTCTTTCAAACTTTTTGGCCGAGGTACGTAGCTCGGACTAGTTGAACAGTCTTTTGGACTGTCTTACCGAGATCTTGAAGTGTAAGGATTGCTGCTTTTCTTTTTTAATCTTGGTTGCATTCCTGCACTTGCCCCCCAGTCCGGCAGTCGGGAAATCTGAGTTGTCGGGCTGTATTACTTTAATCCAAGCAGTGTATGTCGGAATACTGACTTTGCCTTTGAAATTTCTTTTTTCTGATTTGGGGATCTTTGAGCCCCTTTTAACTGATATTGTCGGGCTTTGCTCCTGATTTTTTGCATCTTTCGTTTGCAGGTTTGAATTTCTCCTTGGTATACTTAGCCCTGTTTTATATACTGTAGCTTTATTTATCTGAGCTCGGCTTTGCCAGAATCTCGTTGTGATATCGTCTTCTGTTTCAACCCGGTTGTGCCTACCGTGTCTTTTACTGATTTTGACTTGATCAGAATCATTCGCCTTTTTGAGTCCTGCGTGCATTGTCGTGGCGTTCAGATGGAACAGGGTGAGACTCCTACTGAAATCAGGACCGGGATGCCTCTTGTCCAGTTTTTGCGTTTTTCATCCATTTTATGTCTTTGGATGATTTTGCCTTTGTACTCGCATCTTGAGTTTTATGCCTCCTTGATAACTTAGATATATTTTCTAAGTATTTGAGGTTCATCAGATTCCAGAGTTGCCTGAAGTATTCGTTAAATACTTCTAAGGACTTAGCGTTCTCTTGATTTTGATAAACAAGCTTATATCTTTGTTATCTAGGTTTGTAACTTAGTCAATTCTCTAAGAATATCAAACCTTATTCGAGTTGTTCCTCATCCAAGATGAGTTATTTTACCAACTCGAATAAATTCTTATTTTCGCAACTTGTGCATTTTACAAGTTTCGATATATTAACCTGGCCAAGGTCAAAGCATTATGCGGATTCCGCTTCTTGTCACTCTCTGTGACGCATGTTTGTTTTAACTTAACGCTTTGTTAAGTCAGCATTGATGAAGGTGATCATCGCCGCCCCCAATCATGACCTGGGTTTTGTATCCCGGTACTATCCAAGGTAAAGGCAGTATTGTCACATGTCCCACTTGGGTCTTTCGACCTTTGTATGAAGCATTTCGACTTGATCAGAGTCAGCGTGACAAATTGCGCTTGTATCTCAGATTTATGTTGATGCATTAGAATCACAAGGATCCATATTTACGAAGGTATGTACTTTTTCCTTCGGTTGACTTTAACCCGGATTCGTACACCGTGGTTTCGTAATATTTAACTCGGCTTGTTGCCTAAGTTTTAATTTCAAAAGGCGTCATGATGACTTGATTAGTGTCAGTTCAATCTGCCCTGTTGAATCTTAGTTCAGTTTGGATTACAGAAGCGTCCTCCCGCTCTCCCTGAACCAGGCTTGATGTCGCATGTATGTAGTATTCTTATATTTGAACCCAGATTTGGATCCGTCTTTCATTTGATATCTTGGATTTACACCTATCTCGGATAGGATCGTGCCATATCCGTCTTTATTTTGTTTCAAATTTGCATCTCGGATCTTTATCTCTATCTCGGATTGGATCTCACCATATTCGTCTTCGTTTTATTTCTGATTTGCATCTCGGATCTTTAACTCTATCTCGGATTGGATCTCTCCATATCCGTCTGCAACTTTTAAGATGGATTGGCTCCATTCAATAAACCATTTATATCCCGGAGGGCCGGTCTTCATTCTATCTTGGCCTCTTTTGTCGAAGCCCTATATTTAAGGAGACGCATTTTGTCTCTTTGAGAATCGAACCCACGACCACATGAATCTTATATATGTGGATTTCCTTCCTTATTTGAGTGGATCTGGATATCCTTTTTTTTTTTTTTTTTTTTTTGAGGGGATCTCCACACCACCTGTTTAATTATTCCTTGGCATGTTATTATCAGCATTATTAGCCTCCTGTGCATCGAGTTATTGAGAGGTATAAACTGCATATTTTAATCATAATTCTTAAAATAAGAAACTCCCCTATTGAACCTGATAGCTCAATGTCCATCCAGGTTGCTCATCACGGGTGTTGTTCCTTGTCACCTTAGTCAATTTTTCCTAGTGCTGATCGGTTGGAGCTTTAATTATAAAAGGCGGCCATGAACAAGTTTAGTTCCTCCGATTCTTTATTCCTTCACAATTTTCTTGCGCGTGGCTGAAGTGGCCTTCAAGGGCTAGGCCACGGTGAATCCAGGCATTAAATCTCTTCTTCAAGTTCCTCGCCATTATTCCTAATAAGGACAATGGTGCTGCAGCTTATTGTATATTTGCAAACTTCCGAATACTAGTAGCATTAATCTGGGTTTGCTTCATTTCATGTAGATATGTTTGCATAGATAAAGAAATTTGGCAGCATGTACAATTGAAAAGGTTTACGGCACGTAACTCCAATTTTATAAAAATGAGCAAAGCACACGACAATGGAAGCAACCAACACGTACTTATGCCACATAGTATATCATAGTATAATGACAATGAATCAAGCTTGAAGTAGCTTCATGATTTAATTCACGTGGGCCCACCATTTTAATATGCCAAACATAATTGTCACATCAAGCATTTTGTACATATTTTGTTCCATACAGCCCTCTAATGGACCGTGTGTATTCTTGTTATGCCATTATTTTGGCTTTTGAAAAATGTGAATACCTTTATATAGCATTATAATAAATTTATGTGGTCCTTCTCTTGGGCCAAGTGATGTGTACTCATTCTATGACACAACAATAACTTAAAATAAGAATAAGATGTAGCAATTAATGCAATTATATAGTAGCATTTGTGGAATACCACGCATACCCAGAAGTTTTTCCTCAAGTGGAGATATATAAAATAGTTGGAAGAAATATTACCGGTGAGTTAGCTCAATAGGAGCTGTTACCGAAGAGTAAAACAGAGTCTGGTTTTGAAATCTCCAACCTTGAAGCCGTCAGGTATCATATTTATTTATTATGGTTGGAAGCTGTTGGATTGGACATTGCCATGTCAGCTATATTTTATTAACATCCCCTGGATTTATCACCAGTTTTAGAAGATCTCATTGCCGCTTTCATTTCATGAATTGGTCCGGGCTCCAGGTTATCGAATTTGCCTTCAAAGAGAATGGAGCGTCACCTAAGCACTACTTGGCTAATCTTTTGAAGAACCGCAAGTGAAAGCTTTTCTTTGAAGCTTCATATTAGTATCCGGACTAATGCTTTTTGATAGCTAGTGACCAATACGATATTGGACTCGGTTGCAACTTGCTTCCAAGTTCCTTTTGGCTCCAATTTCCAAACTGAACTGAGTATAGAGCCAACTCCATTTATTTGGTCTCAACTTCAGTGTGGGTTTCTTGGACAGGTGCTGACAACTCTTCTCTGAAAGCATGTGGACTAAAGGGGAATGATATTTCAATATTTCCTCAATAGCTCTGCACGGTTGGAGCCAGTAGGCATTTCAGCGAACACCTTCATTGAGAGTGTGAGGATCTTTGGGAGGCTTTTGAATCTTTCGTATTTTCAACCTCCTATCATACATTAAAATCGTGTACCTCGGCTTAGGGAAAAGATCAGCAAATTCATAGAAACTCTTCTTCTTTTGAAGCAGTGTTTTTGCAATATCCACAGCTGTTACCAGTTTTGTCTTCCTACTTTCTACAAAGAAACCTTCAGCCAGTGGGATGCAAATTTTAGACTCATTGTCATGAATCGATATATACGACAACATCCAATTTCTATCACATGGAAACTGGTGTTAACTTTGCTCCTGCACATTCCTTATACTATCTTTTCTAAGAAAATCACTTAGTGGTTACGCACCAAATTTGAAGCAAGATTTAACAAGTATATATTCTATACAAGTGAATCCGATTCAGCTATGAAATGACAATTAAAAATAAGAGAAAATATTTCCTTATCTGATATTGAGAGAATTCCATGAATATTTGGTGAGGATGATTGCTGCGTTTCTGCCGTTATGATATTAAACTCGGCTCAAGTGACTGCCAATGACAGTGTTGCGCTTCTTGGAGCTCGGCTATATCGACGGAAAACATCATGCCGGTTCGGAAACATACTCGATTTGGTAAGAGAACCCGGTTGATTGCCACCGTTATCCACAGCATTATGCTGGCCAAGCTACCAACCAATTGGAAGTCAGAGCCTGACGTACGCAAATTACCCATGACTTCGGGTTTGGAAAACTAGTTTAGACTTCTTGCGACTATAGCCATTGTTATACTGGTTCAAGGTCGGAGATTTGTAGTATCGCTGGTGAAGAACTCTGAAAGAAAGCATCCCGGTTGAAGGATGGTAAAGCCCTTCTTGTTGTGTCAGGTTCAATTCCTTCTTCCTATATAGCCCAGTGCATTCTGCCCCGACTTACCATCGAATGGATCATCTTTACCATTGATTGAAGACTAGCTTGATGGAAGAAGTTGTTTGACGGGCTGCAAATTATTAATTGACCGTTGCATCCCCCTTCGTTTATTGTGGGTCCCCCTGCATTACTTTGTATCCTTCTCACGAAGAAGGCAAATGCCAAATGGAACGTGCAAGTTCCAATTCGGCCTTTGGTACCAAAAACAAAAGTGTAGGACGCTATTGAGTCATCCACATAAAGTATATATGTGATTAATAATGCATCCTCCAAAATATAAGGAATTATTACAAATTCTTGTTTTTGTATACCCAGGTGAATCGGATACTTATTCAAGATAATTCCCAAATAGTGCATTATTTTAATAATAAACTAGAGCCGACAAAAGTATTGGAATAGTCAAAGGTTATAAATTCCTTAAGCCAATAAACATTGATAGGAAAAATCAAAAGATTTCCACATTTTAGGGTGAATGGCACGGTACATTCATGTCATTTTGGTGGTGGTCCCACATATATAATTCAATTAAATGCAAATTGAATTCATTTTTATAACAATTTAATGAATGGCCGTTTCTTTTCCGGCGGTTATGCAGATAAACGTTTTGGATCTCGATCACCAAAATTTGAAGGATGTATTAAAATCAGAAATTGATTTTATAATCAATTAATAATTTAACAATACTAATTAAGATATTATTTACTAACGTTTTAGCAATCAGCAATTAATTTCACAACCGATGCAACTAATTCAATTGAATAAATATTACCCTTTTTTTGAATTCACCTATCATGAATTCAATCAGGTCCATAACTTCCTTTTTATTTTATATCATATTTGCAGCCTGGGGCTTTTAATATGAATAACATTACTGGTGCCCCACAGATCGTGATTGCTATATGATAATTAGAAAAGCATGCTTAGGAAAAGAATTAATATTACTTTCCTGGTCTGCCGACGTCAATATGAGATGTGCTCAATTTATTGGACATTGACCTTTTGCTCTTTGCTTGATTTTATTAGCCTCGATCCCGACTATGTTCTTAGTCTTGATCTCGATCTCGGCCATGATCCCGACAACGGTAGTGATTTTGATCTAGCAGTATCTCGGCTTCGTCATGCTTGTTTGAAGAAATTGCGAACTCTGATCTGCCTTGAACGGCTGATTATTTTGTTTTTGAATTTTGCACCCAACGCATTAGAATCTGGATGTGGCGGCGGCTCCTGCGCTATCACCATTATTGGGTGGGAATCGAAGTTTATCGATCCAAGTATCTTTGCTCCAAATATTAGTATCAGATCTTAAAAAGGTAGATCCTTTCCTCCAATATCAATAGAAAAATATGTAAAAGGTGGATCCTTTTATCAAATAAGATTAAAAAGACGGATCCTTTTTTTAAAAAATGATGGATCCTTTTTTAAAAATGATGGATCCTTTTCTTATATATCAGTATAAGATATTAAAAAGGTGGATCCTTTCCTCAGCGAATTAAAATTAGACAAAAGGAGAAAAACTTAGCTTTTGCCCTTTACTTGATTTGCTTCCTTTTTTTTTTTAGACCCGATCTCGGCCACGGTTAGGGTCTTGGTCTCTTTCTCGACCACAGCCATGATCTTGACGATGGTGGTGGTCATAATTTTGATCTCAATCGCTATCTCGTCGCGATCTTGATCTCGGTTTCATCATGCTCGTTGAGATTGACTTTCATATCTCGGATCACGAACTCGACTTGGGCGGTTGATGAGCTTCATTTTTGAATTTTGCTCCCATCGTATTAGGATTTGTTGGATGTCGCGGCGGCTGATGCGCTTTCACCACTATTGGGGTGGGAATAGAATTTTATCGTTCCCACAGACGGCGCCAATGTTCTGTCCTAAGACAGAGATGTCCAGCCCGATAGACTGGCGTGTTTCTTTTGGATCTAGTGCCCTCTCCAAGGTATCTATGAAGGAGATACCTTTGAGTTGAGCAGATCACTGTACACAGAATACTATAACGGAGATACCTTTGGCTAAGGGGAGTGTGTGCACAGTGACAACGTAATAGTATGAGAAAGAGTGTGTCTACCTTTAGGTTTACCTGGTATTTATAGGGGTTACCTGTGGGTAATGCGGATGAGACTTAGGTGTTTCTGACTCAGATCCCAGCCTATCCGCTGAGCTGTCACCGTGTTGTCGGATAAGTATCCTCGATGGATATCTGTCTTGAGTCAATGCTGACTCAGATATGAGATTGCCCCTTGTTGGGCCTGTCGTCTTAATGGGCTCTTTATTGGGCTTTGTTGGGCTTGTTTCTTAATGGACCCATTATACGGGTCCATAACAGTATCCCAAGAAGAGTTGACCTTCCCCCTGATCTAACCACACCATGACCAATATAAATAGCCCCCATAGGGCACAACAGAGGGTATGTTATGTATCGTTATTAGCCTATTACTTGAATTCTCTTATAGCTTATACTTGTACTGATTATCTGCTTATACTTGGGATAATATCACGTGGCCTGGTCTTTACCAAAGCCATAGGTATCTCTCATACAGTGACCATACACCCTATAAGGGAACATAGTGGACTTATAGATTCCATCGGTACAGATCTATTTAAATTATGGTTAAAGTGTGTATCATTTTAAATGATGTAAGGTTATATCATTTTAAGAGAGAAAAAGAGAGAGAGTTGACAAAAAAATAAAAAAGTCTCACATCTTTGTGAGAATGAAAGAATATAAATTATATCATTTAAAATAATAAATATTTTGTTGTTAGTTGGCTAGTAGTGTATAACAGTAGAGTCGGCAAATGTATCACTAGGTAGGAGTTGTATTGTAAAAGTGGATGTAAAGTGTACCTAAAGTTCATGCATTAAATAACCTCGTTTGGTTCCGTCATTAATTTCCTAATATTAATGCTTTCGTTTCTACGGCTCTCGGCCTACATGACCTAACTTAATATGTTTCGTAAAATACTTAAAAATGCTTATTTAATAAAAAGGTCGTAGGCTCACTTTTACTCGGCCTGGCCTGTAAGCCTATAGGGTGGCCTAGATTGTACTATTTATTTTAAATAAAATAAAATATAATAAATATGCTTTGAAGAAAAAACAAAAGATATAAATTTAATCAATTGGATATGATCTTGATTCAAATCCGACCCCCTTTTCTTATCACTTAAGCTGTCCCTTATCATTTTTTGACCCACTTTCACTTCTTCATCCTTCCCCTTATGATGTGCCATTAATTGTTTTTATTTTTTAATATAATCTAAATGCAAGTACTTAAGCATAGAGTATATATCGCACTGTGAAATATCAAATCTCCGTAATCATCATGCTGCTTTAATCTTAAAATTGGAACCTTTGACAATTATTATTGGGATGGACTTTCCAAAGCCCAAACCTTTATCATTGTCTCAAAGCTTTAAAACAATTTTTCAGGCTCTCCACAGAATGGCCTCAGCAGGGCTTATATTTGCTGGCGAAAACCCAGCACTCAATTTGCCTAGCTTAGCAGCACATACTGAAAATAGAAAGAAAGAAAAAATCAGAAAATTATACTGGTCGTTGGGCCCATTATCACACAATCTAAAAATGTAAAAAATTTCCTTAATCTATAAACTATAAGTGAAATGTAAGAAAAAAATTTGTAATTTAAAATCCAACAACTAAACTCTTTAAACTTATCATCAAAATAGGTATATTGACTACCTCCAAAGGTGTTTAATGCATATGCACGAAAGGTTAATTTCACACCACTATGAACAGTTTGATAAATTGTAGGAGTTGAGCTTTGAACCACACGAGAGTCTTATACAATTAACCTATAATTGAGAGAGTTATGTGTATTTTAGTCTAATTTTTTTTGTATTTAAAAAAGGACAAACCCCCGATATACAAGACTTATTTTATAAATAATTCTAAAAATTGAAAGAAAAAAAACTGAGGATTATTTTTAAAGAGACAAGAAGACACGGTTCATATGTAAAATTCTTTGATTTGATATTTCGTGGATCTACACATAAAAGTATTTATGTGTTTTTATATAAATGTAAGGGATAAGTTATATTTACAAATTTTTTATTTTTAAATTCTTACAAATATGCTATGTACTATCTTTTATAACCTTGCTATAAATGTAAACATAAATTTAATAACTCCAAAGAAATATGCAATTTTCAATTTTATAAGTAACACATTTTAAGTATTTACTTTTTTTTTATAAATAAGAGTAGATTGAGTCAGTTCTCAGTGGCATGATGCAAGTTTTTATAGAGTTGGTTGGTAGAATTTAGATCAGTGTTATAAAACCCGGCCCGACCCGGCCGGGTTGACCCGGGACCCGGTCATCAGACCGGTCCGGGTCAAGCATTGGACCGCTCATGCATTGACCCGGTCAAAACCCGGCCAAATCCGGTCAAAACCGGTGACCCGGTGACCTAGTGACCTGGCCGGGTCATGCATTTAAAAAACAAATAACCAAAATTATTTCATTTTGTCAAAAAAATGTAGAACTCATTTTAATTTTTTTTTTTGTAAATTTATTTGCTAATATACTTTTCTACAATGACCTCCAATTTCAGCTTCCAAAATTGAACCACGAAATAATATATTAAGAGATTATGACATATGTCATTTTTAATGTAACTGAATTTGAAAAATATGAATTCAATGTCATTGAGAGGTATGTTTACAGGGATTCTGAGTTGAAATTTAAATTTACATAGAAATAGTATACATTTTTATTTATTTATGCTTCATGTTTTTGAGCTCATTTAATGAACCTTGTTTAATTCATTTTAGATATAGAAAATATAATTGAATTTATTTGTTCATATTTAAATATATTTTTATATATCTATATATATCCGGATCATCCGGTCCGACCAGTGACCCAATGACCTAGTACCCCGACCGGATCAATGCCCGGGCCGGGTTTAATAACATTGATTTAGACCCTAGTTCAAAAAAATAAAATAAAGGAGAGGTGATATTTAGAATGCCCTCCATCTCGATGGGTAAAACCTGTCCTTTACTTTCATAGCAAATGGTTTGTGACTTTGTGGCATATTTACTTTTTTTTTTTTTTTTGAAATACTTTGTGGCATTTACTGGTTCCAATACAGAAAGTTCTATTTGGATTACTACCATATTCGTTTGCCCTTTCTCTTTTCATGCAAAATTTTCTCTCTTTGAATTTGGATCCAAGCTTTTTCTGTTCTTGAACTTGATGGAGGGTGGAAAAGCAAAAGGTGGAGAATTTATAAATGGATAAAGTGTGTCATTTTAAAAGATGTAAGGTTGTGTCATTTTAAGAAAGAAAAAGAGATAAATAAAAGATATGAGAGAGTTGACAAAAAAAAGAGTATGGTCTCATCCCTTCGTGGGAGTAAAATGATATAAATTATGTGATTTGAAAAAGATAATTAATTTTTTCCTTTATAAATTGGATTGTAAGTTGAGTTATGACACATTTCGAGGAATAGTTTCTTTTAGCAGAGCTGAGCAAGAAGCATGGTCAAAACCTGCATACAAACTTTTACTCATTTTCAGCCTCCGTCCCTTGTCCCTTTACCTTCTTTCTAGGTGAAGGTCAACAAGTACCTCCTCGCCTGCGTCCCGTTGCAAGTTTTCAGGTGACGTTTGGTAAAAGAGAAATTTTTATTTATCTCAGAAATAATTATTACCAGAATATAATAGGAAATATATTTTTACTGGAATGTTAGTAAAAGATATTTGGTATTGTTATGGGCTGGACTCAAGCCCACTCTACACCTTGGCCCAACCCAAGCAAACCCTAGAGCCGGGCTATATAAGGCAGGTAGGTGGAGCAACAAACCCTAGTCATTGGATATCACACACACACACCTTGGAGGCAAACGCCTAGGTCAGTGTCAGTGATCCACGTTCCTCCCAGATACCTAATCTATAGATATCCAGAGAGGAACATCTGAATCCGAGATCAATCATCCAACCTACGTTGGACACATTTGCCACAGGCAGAACAGGTATGACCAAATTTATCCGGGAATTTATGGTTAAAATTATTGAGTGTGTATTTAGTTAATTGTTAAATATTAGTGGGAATATGAGGTTATTTTACCAAAATAACCCCTACTTTACCAACTAGAGGGAGGGACCAACAAATGCTACGCTTACGGTGTACAATTAGCACGGACAATTTGGTCCAACATTTTGCGGGTCTGCTTCCACTTGACCAGGCAGCAAAGTTTTCCATATAATCTATGGAATTCTTGTTAAGGGAGCCGTACTAATTTTTTCAAAGAAGAACAAATTCTGGGAAATATTTCAACTCTGAAAAGTTGATCATTTTAAGTTACCAAACATAGTATTTACATTAGTCATATTAGCGTTTCCTGGGAACACAAATATAATCCCGCTAACAAACGCGTCCTAAGTGTTTGTCTTAGTTATAAAAATATATATATATGTTTGTCTTCACGTGTGTATGCAAATATTATATTGGAGTTTGCATTTATCATTTAACATAACACAAAAAAGTTTCATACATACATAACATTTTGTGGGCCCACATTTTTTACAAAAAAAAACTAAGGCACGAAAAATGAATCTTTATAACATTACACAATCATTTTTCCTACAACATAACTCTTATAAAACCCATATTATAAAGGGTTTTATTTCTCTTATGTTGTATGAGAGAAGTTATCTCATGTTGTGAGATAAATTAAGTGGGACCCACCAATTTTAAAAAAAAAAAAGAAAAAAGAAAAGAGAGACACATCTTTTTACGTGAGTGTAAAATGAGAGAGGTGTCTTACGTCACATATAAGAGTATAATTTCCCTATTATAAAAGAGATACCGTAGCTATAAAATTTAATTTTAAGATTAATATATTTTATGCAACGAAGAGACTAAGGAAATCAAACTCCTGCTTTATTCACATGTGAAAAACAAATACCGGATATAATCTACAAGAATATAGAGATACAGATTCCGAATTTTTTTGAAATAATATGGCTAAAATACATTCACACAAATACAGTTAATTGATTTAAGGGAAATAAATTATCTCATGTTATATAAATAAAATAATAAGTGAGACTCACAGATAAGAGGAAAAAAAAAAGAATGGTGAGACCCAACCTCTTTTTGTATGTGTAGAAAAGTTATTTATCTCATGTAAAATTAGATAAAAATAACCCATGATTTAATAACTGCTATTGATCTTTTAATAGTGATAATGATGACCATGAAAGTGACTAACGATCACGTTCTTGTTGAGATGGCTCATACTTTGCATTATTTTGCATATAGTTGAAGATTTATGTTCTCCTAACATATATAATGAGGTCTCGGAGTTGCCCCAGAGAGGATATAATTAGGGGTTTGGTAGAGAAGAATTTTTTTTTATCAGGGAATCACAATTACTGAGAATATGGTGGGAAAGTAAATTTTCTGAAAAAATTAAAAAAAAAAAAGTTTGGTATGCCGAAGTATTATCAGGAAAATTGGTTTAAGTTTCTTGAGTCTATATTTGGTTGTAGGTAAAATATTGCTTGAAAAGGGGGTTGAAATTACCAAAGTAACCCTTGTCTATCAAATTTTGGCACGTTAACCCTTACCAAACATGGTCTCCTTTGAATCCCATCCAAGCAACAAAATAAAACTCCCCTACCAAACACACCCTAAGGGTGCCAATTTTTAAACGACATGATCACACGATATCAAAAATACGTATTCGGATTCATCCAATTTTAAATTTGTATTGTATTTGTATTGGTGTGACACACAAAAATTTGTGTCATGTCGCGTATCAACTCGCGAACTCAAAGTTGACTCTCTTTAATCTTCTTATAGGATATTTGTATCGTGTCATAAATAAGTTATTCATATTTTATCGTATAGTATCTACCCATATAATAAACAACACTTTGAGATTGTCGAGCTATTTGTATTCTATCGTGTCCTGTCAACTAACGTAATAAGTTATATACTTTGAGGTTCTGGGTTGATTTCAAATTTATGTTATGCTTGTATTGAGTGTATTCATGTTTGTGTCAAATCCATATCGTGTCATGTCAACCCATATTGTCACCTCTAAAGTGAAGGGGGCAGTGCGTCCATTCTCATAGATATCTTGTACTGCTTTGGGCCTCGAGTTTCTTCGTAACTCCTTTTGTTTAATAGATGAGGCTTTGACTCATGAACAACTGTAGGGGCTTAGGATTTATGGAGACTAGTTATATATTTTTATTTTTTGAAATTATCCTCATGGTAATCTCATAAGTTTTTTATGGACTAATTTGAAGTCCGGGGCGGATCCAGGACCAAGGTTTTAAGCCCCTCCCAAAGATGGTATTGGGGAGGATCGTATATATGCTCTTATCCTCACCTACTCAGCTCTTATGCGCCAAATGAGCTACCATAATTTGGTATTATTTATATTCTCTAAGAAGTGATTGTAAAAAGTAAAAAAAGGAAAATAATATAAGGTTTAATGTTTCTTATGTTATAGGAGATAAAATTATCTCCTACACATATATAAAAGTGTGTGAGATTATTTTTTTTTTCTTTTTTTTTCTCAAATGACCCCACATGGTTCCCATAAATTTTTATATATATGTAGGAGATAATTTTATCTCCTACCATATAAGAAAAACTAAACCCAACAATATATTGAGATGATTCACGTTAAAATTTAGGGGTGTTCGCTTTCTGGATTTGATCGATTTTTGAAGCAAAAATCATATGATCAATCCCTTCAGTTTGATCCTTTAATCATCCATTCAATTTGAATTTTTTTTCAAATCCGATCTAATCAAGTCCGATTTTATTCGATTTGGATTGAATTGATTTTTGATTTTTTGAAAAGCCTAAAATAGAACCTGAACCTGTGAGAATTATTTTTACCAAAATGATGGAGTATTAGATTTTTTTGGCAAGAGTGGAGTAATAAGTCTTCCATTATTTCTTGGGTTTATAATTTTGGCCTTTTGATCTTAGTAGTTCAATTTTAATAATTTTTTACCGGAATAATTTTTTGGTGAAAAGAATTACTTATGTAATGCATAACGACGCGGTATGTGGGGTATTTGAGAAATGATAGCATATAAACCGCGTCCTTTACAAGTTTGTTGGCCAATGATGCTGATTGATGAAATGGAACGTGACATATAGAGGATCATGTTTCTTTTCTTGGTGATAGTACACCAACCGTATCCTTAACATTTTATTTGAAAATTAAAGAAAATACAACAGTTACGAATTATAATTTTATTATAAAATGGTTTCTTTTTCATAAACTCAATTTGGGAAGCAAAAATATTAAATGGTATAGAATGAATTCCGTTGTTATTTTAAACAACTTTACTAATTTATATAAGGGTGGGAACTCAAACATACTAAAACTTAACAAAAATAAAATGAAAATTTATATACGATTTTAATGGGAAAATGATATATGTTTTTTTTTTATATAAACATGATATATGGTTTTAATATGGAGTATGAACATAAAAATATATGTTTTTTTTCGTAAAGCTACATAAAAAATAAATTTTATCTACATAAATATAAAACAGTAATAAAGTTTAATAATATTAATATAGCATCTTTAAAAATTTTAATAGATTAATTAATACAAATATAATAAGCTGTTTCTGATACTAAATAAATACAACCACAATAATATAAACAAAAACAAATTATCAAATTTAGGATTCCACTAACCTAATTTAGGATTCCACTAACCTAATTTAGGATTCCACAATAATATATAGATTAATTTTGCTATATAGTTTTTGAGTTATGATTGGGTAATTGGATCAGCTTGGATTGGACCGGTATTCACAACCAAATCGAAAATCGATCCAATTCAATAAAAATTTGCCATTTTTTTTCAATTTTCAATTTTATGGGTTTCGGTTAATTTAGTTATCAGCTTTTCGATTCGGTTACCGCAATTTGTATTGATTTAGATCACACCCCTAATAAAATGTATTTTTTTTTCCTCCTCCTCTTCCACCTTCTCCTTCATTACTTTCAATTGTATGTAATTTCCCCTGTCCTTTAGGGGGCGTTTGGTAGAGGAAAAATTTTATTTATCCGGGAATCACAATTTTCAGAAATACGATGGAAACATTCAATTTACGATAATATCCGAAAATAAAAAATTTAAAAATATTTGATTTCCTGATAATCCTAAAAAAAAAAAAAAAACCTTATACCAAAACGCGTTCCGTCCTTGGATGGCATCTTGGGACTCTCAGAATTTATTTGATTTAAGTTAGAATGTTTATGGATTTTCGTTGGGAAACACAGGCATAGCCAAGATTTGGAGGTACATTTTTTAAAGATTATTTGGGTCATTGCCCGTATGATTTTTTGACTCTTTGAGTTGGGCGACCAAGTGCCGGGCAAATTATGTGGTCGAAGGAAAGGTCTTAGTAGCATAGCCTACAGCATGAGGCTTAGCAGGAAGCTCTTTGTGGAATCAGATTCTTTGAAGTTTGAACGCTAAGAGGTTCACAACCTGCCACCTATATTTATGGCAATATTATTGTTAATATCCAAACTTTTATCCAAAGGGATTTTAAGGTTATCATTGGGCATGTCATGCGTGAGACTGCTCTTTGGTGATGCACGCATATATTTTTTTCTTTGCTTCGTTATTGAAAGAATAAAATAAAATAAGTGAAATAAGATTTCTAACTCAATATGATCACTTATCAATAACAATAGTTCAAAATAGTTAATTATATATATATATATATATATATATATATATATATATATATATATATGCATATCGTATTAAATATTTTTCTATACTTAAGAATATTTTAATTACCTATATATTTCAATCAGCTTTAATTTTTTGTGCCAATATAAGGGGGGAAATTTATTGGGTCTATAATATAAGACTTGTTAAATCTGAATATTTTTATTCTAATTTAGAATATTAATTTATATATCAGTATTCTAATAATTTTATATGTTGCTAGTAACCAATGACGGGCTTAATATTCAAATTTTTTTACCTTACCCATAAATTACAATCACTTTCAAAGTCTTAATTTGTGACTTACAATTGCAATCATATTTTTCTCTCTTGCTCCTTTTTTCATCTGACTTGTTGCACAACTTGCTAGCTCTGCGAGACTTCGATTGAAATAGCAATGGCTTACGAAATGAAAAGATGGAAGAATCAGATAAAAATATATTTTGTAAATAGAAAAGTATAATGAAGGAGAATCTCTTTGACTCTAAATGTTGTTAGTATGCTTTAATTTATAGTTAATATCCCAATTATAAAGTGAAATTTATAGAAAAGTATTATACTTGTGTGTTTTCATATCCTTATGACAATGCTTGGTTCATTACTTATTATGCTATGGGAGGAAAGTGAAATTCTTATGTTTGAAATGCTTACTCAAAAGGTTAGTGCATTTTTATATGTTTGCTTTGATATATAATCATTCAGAAAAATATTTCTGCACTTAATGCATATAAGTTATCTGCTTTTACTCTCAAAATAACGTCGTTTTGGGATTAAAAAATTATAATTATAAAGACTATAATAATCCTAGAATAAATTGAAATTACAAAAATACCATGATTTCAGTCCCAAAACGACGTCGTATTGGGCTTACTGCAGATAACTTATCTACAATGACTGCAGAAAAAGCGAACTCATAATCATTAACGATTGTTCATTTGAATTTTCAATGTTATGTGATATTATTTAATACATAATTTAAATAACTATGCTAGAATTCATAATAGTTTTTTTTTTGATTAATTTGTATAATTACGATAAATATCTTGATAATTTGATATGTTAAATTTTTTTGGCAACACCTAAACTTTTGGTCTGGCTCCGCCACTGGCTGCATAGTGGGGCAAAATGAATATAACATATCGATTATCTTGATCCAACGGTTATATTTATTTCCATCTTTGTATGGTCATGATTTCCCAAATTTAGTACTTTATATTTATTTTCACCTTTGTATGGTTATGATTTCCCATATTTAATGCTTTCACTTTAAATATAGAGAATTATGATCATACAAAGATGAAAATAAATATAACCGTTGGATCAAGATAATCGATCTAACGGTGAGATTGATTGGTAGTCACTTGGTAGTAACACAACTTGGTTGTCACAATATCCTTCCACAATGAACAATACATAATAAAATTGCTAACAAGCCATATATATTTATAAACGGAAATATCTAATATTGTAACAAAAATGAAATATTAGGTTAGTAGTTGAGCTTATTTTAAGCTTCTACTTCATTTTGGGAGTGATTTTCCAAAGTTATCTTTATCATTTTTCATTTCAAAAACAATTTTTCCCTCTTTTTATTTATGTGCTAAATAAATAAATATAAAAAATACTAGTAGCATTTTTTTACGCTTTCTTTTTAACATTATTTCTATTATTGAGCAAAATCCCATATCAATTCCATAAATAAAGGATAAGCCCAAATCATTAACTAGCATACAATTTTATTATGTAATAATAAAAAAAACTAAAATTTATAAGCCAATTTGTTACTAGTACTCTTTAATAAACATTTCGTGATCTGTTTGCTTTGGGGCTATGCCCCTGTTGTTACCAAAAAAAAAAAAAAAAAAAAAACATTTCGTGATCTACTTTTTATCCTTGTCATATGAATTCTCCCTAAAATCAAAGAATCCAAAAAAATCACTGATGCAGCAACATTAGGCAAATAAGAATTTATACAAGAGCTAAAATTTGATATATAATTAGTTTCAAATTTTTTACGTTAATACATAATTAAAAAAGATAGGTTTCTCATATAAAAATTGTGATATAAATCTTTTAATAATTTAATAAAAAAAACTAAGTAGTAGTATAAACCTTTTTACAAATAATATATCAAAATTAAATCATTCAGATAATTAAATGAATTTTAAAAATCTAAAATTCACTGTTATCGTTGTGAAAAAGAAATTCAGTTATTTTCCTTTAGCTATATTCAATCATAATAAATACAAAATTCTAATCGTTATTATGATGATGGGAAAAATATTTATCCTTTTAAATGACATAACTTATATCCTTTCATCCTCACAAAGAGGTGGGACCCACACTTTTATTTTTTTGTCAACTCTCTCTCCTCCTTTATCTACCTCTTTCTCTATCTTAAAATGACACAACTTTACATCCTTTAAAATGACACACATGTTACCCTTTATTTATTTGCTATAAAAGTGTGTTAGATATAGAAAATACAAAAACAATAATTAGACGTCAAATAATTTACATTATGTCTATATTTTTTTATTTATTTGAGAAAACAAATTAAGTTAGATAATTTTAAAGATGATTTTTCATAATTTTCTTAATATATCATTAGATAATTGAGAAATCTCTAATTTTATTATTTTTAAAAACTATATAAATAAGACATAAAATATTGTGTGTAAAATGATTACTCAGAAGAATATATATTAAGGGATATTTAGTCGATTAAATCTTCAAGTCAATCTTTTTTGTCAATTTTGACCATTTAATCGATTAAATCTTCAAGTTAATCGATTAAAGAGGGTCAGATTGGTAAATAGTTTTTGATAAGGGACAAAATGATTATTAATAAATTAATGAAGAGTAAAACGATAAAAAAATCTTAGGAAATCTAAGAGGAATTGTTGCTCTTCGCTATAGTATAGAAACTTTATTTGATTCAAGATTAAGACTATCTACCCTTGACTGAGATGGCTCACATTAGTCACATTTTTTGGTATAGAGCAAAAATATAGTGTGAGTGTGATACAAAAATCAAAACAATAGTTCATAACAAAATGTTGGATGTAACAAAATTAAGGGCATTCTAAACTACAAAAGAGAAAATTAATATATCTTATTTATTGTCTCTTTTTTCCTTCTTAATTCTATTATTAAGATTTTATAGAGATTATATAATTATTACTCCCTTTTACTGATAATAATATTGTCTACATGCCTGTATTTTGTATTTTTAGAACATTTTTTTTTCATTAATTGATTAGTGAATATTTTTCTTTGAGAAAAAAATTGGAGAAGGTTAAGATATAATAGATTGATAATTGGGAAAAACTATTCTTATGCTACATGTAGTAAATCTCTCTCCTACACACCGTTCGATAATTGTGCAACCTTTTTCTTTTCTTTTCTTTTTATTTTTCAGGTGGTGGGGCCCACAAGTTTATCTCTATGACATGAGATAACTTATCTCCTTTAACATGAGATTAATAAAATCCTTTATAATTACAAATAAAAAAAAAGACTTATTCCTACTGCTGTGAATGACATTCATTGTGGTTCTCTAGCTGCTGAAATAATTGAAAATGAATGCAGAAAAATACAAATTTCTTCTAAAAATAAGAAAATTTTGGATTATTAAGATTTGGCGTAGAAACGTCTCCAAAATCCAAAACCTAAAATCTATTGTTTCTCTTCTTACGCAAGAAAATTTAATTAAAAGAACCATACATCATCAGCACCCACTGTTCATTTTACCCTCTGTACCAATGAACACAAAGATAAGAAAAAATAAGGAACGGTTATGGTATCATGAAAATCACATAAGTATTCTCGTCATTTATATAATAATGATTTCATTTATATAATAATGTCCATAATTTGATTTCATTTATATAATAATGTCAATGACAATATCGATTATCTGTTGTGTATAGAGTAACGGAGGATAATAATGGCGGCAATAAATTGGGGTGAGGGATAAAATAGTCTTAAAATTGTTGAATATGTTTAATTGCTTTGATGTTACACTGTAAATGGTTAATTGTTTGAATCAAAAGTATACGATGATATTTTGAAAATGAGTAGTTATGTGTAATTTACCCAATAAAAAAAGACTTATTCCTACTGCTGTGAATGACATTCATTGTGGTTCTCTAGCCGCCGAAATAATTGAAAATGAATGCAGAAAAATACAAATTTTTCTAAAAATAAGAAAATTTTGGATTATTAGGATTTGACGTAGAAACGTCTCCAAAATCCAAAACCTAAAATCTATTGTTTCTCTTCTTACGCAAGAAAATTTAATTAAAAGAACCATACATCATCAGCACCCACCGTTCATCTTACCCTCTGTACCAATGAACAAAATGATAAGAAAAAGTAAGGAACGGTTATGGTATCATGAAACACGACTAAAGCACCATTTTAGAATTTTTGGGTAAAAGAATTGCTCAGTTAAAGTTGATTGGATAAGTTTTTCTAAAATAATGCAGTCAAACATGTCACATATGCTGACGGAACTAGTCTCGTCACTGACACTGACGGGACTCGTGCCACGTCAGTGCCACGTAGGCAGACTCATTACCGTAAAACTTCGGAAGGGCATAACTTATGACTCGGGTATCCAAATCAGATGATTTTTTATTTTGATTTCACATAACTTTTCGAGATCTACCCAATGATATCTCATTTGACATATCTTATCTCCCACAAACATAATTTGAATTTGTAACAATTGTATCACAATCACAAGAGCGTTTAAATCCAAAAGATCTTCAAACTATGTTTGTGTGAGATAAAATATGTCAAATGAGATATCATTGGGTAGATCTCGAAAAGGTATTTGAAATAAAAAAAATCATCTGATTTGGATACCTGAGTCACAAGTTATGGCCTTCCGAAATTTTACGGTAATGAGTCTGCCTACGTGGCGCTGACGTGGCATGAGTCCCGTCAGCATATGTGACATGTTTGACTGCATTACATGAGTCCCGTTAACATATGTGACATGTTTGACTGCATTACTTTAGAAAAACTTATCCAATCAACTTTAACCGGGTAATTCTTTTGCTCAAAAATCCTAAAATGATGCTTTTCACAATGAGAGAGACCTCATATTACAAATAGTCACCAACTCACCCGCTTCAAATTTACTTACCTCACCATTACACGTAGAAATCACCTCGTCATTTCATATACTCATTAAATTCCATCCCTTTGAAAAGCACTCGGTACGAGGCCGGTTTTTTTCAAAGAGCCGAGATACCGGGGTTTGAGAAAAACACTGTGGGGCCGGTTCACCGCTGAGATCAGAGACTCTTTGAAGAAGGTGTGGCTTGGCACCTTCGACACCGCCGCCAGAACCCTCAGTGGACTCAAGGCAAAGACCGATTTACCTCTCTCACTACCTCTTTACCATAATGACGCCGTGGATCCATTCTCCGATCATCGGTTCTACGTCGCCGCCGCTTCCTCCGCTTCCTCCGCCGGCGAAGGCTTTCAGGATCACCGGAGACCCACCTCCAGCGGCATGAGCAGCACCGTTGAATCCTTCAGCGGTCCTCGCCCCGCATGTCCGCCGGCGCCGCCGTTAGCCGCCCACCGGAGATACCCCAGGACCCCGCCCGTTGTCCCCGAGGACTGCCGCAGCGAATGCGACTCGTCGGCGTCGGTAGACGACGACGGAGACTGTGACAGCGTTGCTTCCTCGTCGCCATTGCTGTCATCTCGCCTTCAGCCGTTGCCGCTTGATCTCAACTCGCCGCCGTTGGATGATGCTGATGAGGGGAGTACGGAGGCGTCGATGACCTTCACTTCACCGTTCTCTGCCTCTGAATGAATGAATGGATCAAATGATGTGTTGGTTCGTCGAAGAAATTGTTATTATTTTTTTTTACGTCTTTCAACTTTGAATTTTTTGTCCTTTCTTTTTTCCCACCTTTTTTTATTATGCGGAGAAAAATGAAATGAAAAAAATGATTGATGATCAGTTATAAGATTATGCTAATATGATCTTAATTTCTGTGAGAGTAATTATTCTGTCATGGTGTATGAAAAAGGGTATTATTGCTTTGTTTTTTTTAGTTTTTTCTCCTAAATTATTAAGGTGATGAGAAACAAGAAAGCGAAAAGTATAATTATCTTTTTGTTATAAGATCTATGGATTTGAATTTATCCAATGTGGGTTTGCATTATTCACTTTGCTTACGCAGATCATTCTCTGTATCTGTCTGCTTGCACAGTACAAGTTAACAACAAAGTTAGCCTCAATTAGTTTTTTCAATTAACATTCATTGCTATTAGAAAATTAGTTTCTATTTTATAGTTGCCTTCACTAGTTTTATTAACATTCATGAATTAACTTCTAAGATATTTGAAGTATGAACCATGTAAACGTTGGTTAACCCATTATTTATGTTGTAATTTTGGGAATGTATTTCACAAACAAGAAAAGAATATCCAAAACAAGAAGATTAGGAAAAAGCATAAAGAAGATGACACGAGAATTTACAGGTTCAGAAACTCAGTATTAGTGGGTTTCCTATGTCTTGGGGCCTAAAGAGGGTTAAACATCCTCTGATATCACGCTTTATTCAGAAATCAAGAATCACAGGTATAGAGTTATTGTACACTGATACGCAAAATGATATATGTTTTTTTTTATAAACATGATATATGGTTTTAATATGGAGTATGAACATAAAAATATATGTTTTTTTTCGTAAAGCTACATAAAAAATAAATTTTATCTACATAAATGTAAAACAGTAATAAAGTTTAATAATATTAATATAGCATCTTTAAAAATTTTAATAGATTAATTAATACAAATATAATAAGCTGTTTCTGATACTAAATAAATACAACCACAATAATATAAACAAAAACAAATTATCAAATTTAGGATTCCACTAACCTAATTTAGGATTCCACTAACCTAATTTAGGATTCCACAATAATATATAGATTAATTTTGCTATATAGTTTTTGAGTTATGATTGGGTAATTGGATCAGCTTGGATTGGACCGGTATTCACAACCAAATCGAAAATCGATCCAATTCAATAAAAATTTGTATTTTTTTTCAATTTTCAATTTTATGGGTTTCGGTTAATTTAGTTATCAGCTTTTCGATTCGGTTACCGCAATTTGTATTGATTTAGATCACACCCCTAATAAAATGTATTTTTTTTCCTCCTCCTCTTCCACCTTCTCCTTCATTACTTTCAATTGTATGTAATTTCCGCTGTCCTTTAGGGGGCGTTTGGTAGAGGAAAAATTTTATTT
>JAVKPL010007869.1:0-31100 GCA_032173675.1 Gastrolobium villosum | reverse complement strand
CCTTACACCAAGCCAACAACGCTATATGATAAACCCATAATTTCATATTTTTAAGGACTAAAATCACTCTTATATTTAGTCAAAAGCACGGAAACTTTGAGTTATTTGGCTAAAAAAACATAGAGTTTGAATTATTGACTTATGTGAATGAATTTTGCTTGTTTTATAGGACCACTGAATTGAATTGGAGCATTGGAGCAATCGTTAAGCTTGAAGGACTTAAAGCGATAAATGAGGAGCAACTATTTAGTGAAAATCTCCCTAAAACTGTCTGTCAGCATATTTTTTGTATCTAAGATGATGGATTTGGATCTCGTGTTCTACAAAAAAAGCTGTAGATCTTTATTTTATCTTTCCAGCGAGACTAAGATCATACCAATTGGACGAGCATAACTCAAGTTATGGCCAAAATACGAAATCATATTTTTGTTGTCAAAATAGCGCATTTTAACGCACTACAGCCCGTTTAACGCCCAGTTGCAAACCAATTAAGGCTCATTACGTGATTTTCACATAAAATAAGGATTCCTACACCTATTTAAGTTATTCTTCATGAGTCTTTGACTTAACTTGACACCGAAGGTGTAGCTTTTATTGGAGGAGCGAGTCTTTCATGTTTTTGAGAGCCGAAGACGGGCTGGAGTCGTGATTACGTTGGAAAACTTGAAGATTCACCGCACCATCACATCAATGGAGTTTGGGAAAGCTTTATGGTTTTCTTGTGATATTGATTTCACCATGTTATGCTAGATTTTCTTTGTAGTTAGCGATAAATGGAATCTAATTGAATCTTTATATTTCAGAATTAATCTTTAATGTAATTTTCCCTTTTTATATTGAATGATGTATCTTTGCTTAATGCCTTATATGAGTTATTCTTGTACATTGAATTAGGATTCATATATGACAATAGGGATGTTGGTTATGAATTTGGTTTTACTCATTCATCATTAATTTGTATGACTCTAGGAATAAGCATATGAATTGTGTTATTTGATTCCTGATATTAATGCTTAAATCATTTTAAGAAACAACAAGGAATTATGATTCTTTTAAAGGAGTAAAGGGTTAGAATGTCAAAGGATTGGAATTTAACTAATTTAAGGGAATTGATGAGCAATATAAAAAGGGAAATTAATTAAGGTTTTAATTCATAACATAAAGGGGAAATTGGGAAAAATCGAATCCTAAATGCATTTCTTAATTGACAAGTAATCCAAATTTTACCTTCTTGTTTTGTTATTTAATTTGGTTTTCATACAATATTCGTGATCAAATTTTATACAATATTAGTGATTGAAATTATCATTCTCGTGGGAAAGATCTCGTACTCAGTACACTTTATTACTTTTATGATCAGTGCACTTGTCGAAGTCACAACACTATACATGTAAGGAAATGAAAGTCACTACATTTCTATTTTTTTTCTTGAATATGCACTTTCACATTCATATTTTACAATAGTCTCTATTAAATAAATATCAAATTTGGTTAACTAACAACATATTGATCGGCTTCAACAGAAGAGTCTAAAAAAGATCTATAAACGTAGGGACAGGGGAAGGGATAAGGTACATGTGATGGGGGAATTAACAAACTGATGGCCAAGGGAAACAATGAGGAGAACTTAGTTATTGAGGAGGCTGCATAGAAGGCAATGAAAGGAGCGAAAATTGGGTGATAATAGAATAGAAGATTGGGGAAAAAGGAGATTTAATGTAGTTAAGAGAATTGGTATAGGATAGGGATATTCTAATTATCCTCAAGTGTGGTAAGGCATCTGGGAGGGGTCAATCTCAATGCTTGGAAAGGGTCTGGGAGCTTGGAAGTTGTTGGGTGTTCCTGTTGTATTAGGGTAGAGGTGAGAAGTGTCTTTTCATTTCTATAATTGATTACTATTGCTTTTCTTTGTAAGCATTGTTGAGAGGAGTCTTCCTCTGTGTGTATGGAGTTAGATCCACTATTTTCTTTTCAACATAACTTCTAGTACCACCATTTTGGTATTAAAGGACTTCTGATCCTAAGGAGTTCTTTAAGGTACATACTCGCATGGAGAATAAAGTTGATGAAAGGGAACATCGCACGAAAAGGCTGGAAAGAAGAAAGAATGGAGTAGAAAAATCGATTCGTCAGCTGAAGGAGACAATTCTCAAGTTCATTGACAAGGTAAACTAGAGGGATGTTGGGTTGGGTACTAGATGACGAACGAAAACAAATGAAAAGGAAGTCAGAGATAGAGTAATTCAAAACATTGTGAATCAGAGAAGAAAAGAGAGGATGAGGTGCCTTATTTCACAGGAGAAGACCCTTACGGGTGGATATTCAGAGCAGATTGTTACTTCTGCATCAATCAGATCCCAGTTGAAGAACCAGTGGAAACAACAACAATTTGTTTAGATGCAACACACCATTTTTCTAGGCTACGTGCTACGTTTGTCAGAACCTTTAGCTGCTTGTGATGATCTTAGGAGAAAGAGGGGATGTTCCTTATGATAAAAGGGCAACGTGTGAAAGAGAAGTTCTGGAGACTAAAGAGTCCCTTCAATTAAGAGTCCATAACATTGTAGGCCTTACATCCAATCATTCCTTCAAGCTGTGGGGACAGGTGAAAGGGAATAATGTTGTGGTGTTAGTTGACATGAGTGTTTCATATAACTTCATTACAAAAAGGGTGGTTAAAGCTCTAGGCTTGTAAATGGACAAAATTAAGCAGTTCATGGTGGAAGTAAGGAATGGCCACAAGGTTCAATGTCATGGGCGTTGCAAGGGAATACACTTGGATCTGCCTAATTTTTCCATGACTCAAGATTTCTTCATTTTCAACCTCAGTGGAGTGGATTTACGTTACTATCTAACTCCAAGGTATGGGACTTGGAGTCCCACATTGGTTATATGGGTGACTAATGTGGGGTTTATATAGACTTTATGCTCTCTTACCTTTAGAGTTAGCTTTTGGGGTGAGGTTCTTCCAAGGTTCGTATCAATTGGTATTAGAGCCTTCCACTATGTCTCCCAATTGCAATCGAGCAACGCAGGTGGTGACTCTGGCATTATAGTGTTTGCCCATGTCTAGTAAAAGACTAGCGCAAAGCTAGTTCGCGTGGGCACTAGGGTTACACAGCGTGGTGGATCTCTTACCTCTTGACTTAACTTTTGGGGAGAGGTTCTCCCAAGGTTCATATCAATTTGAAATCGGGCTTTGAGTGGCTGGATAGATTACAGGAAATACACGTCAACTTCTATATCCCTACCCGCAAAACCAGAAAGAAGAAAATTATACAACTCAATTGCAATCTTTACTCCATCCTAGTGATCCTAGTGAAGAAAAAAGATGGAAGTTGGAGATTTTGCGTTGACTACAGAGCGCTGAACAAGGTGACAGGTGCTAAATAAGTTTCCTATACATGTAATTGACAAACTCCTTGATGAATTGGATAAGGTTGGTGTGTTCTCAAGATTAGACCTTGAGTCAAGTTATAATCACATTAGAATGAGGGTGGAAGATATAGAAAAACCAACTTTTCGTACTCATGTGCACTACGAATTATAAAATGTAGTTTTGGTAAACATATTTGGAGTATTTGGGTCATTTAATTTCACAAGAAGGTGTGAAAGCATGCCCACAAAAGTCGGAAGCTATTCAAAATTGGCTAATTCCTCATAATATAAAAAGGGTTAAGGCTGTTTTGGGATTGATAATTTACTATAGAAGATTGGTAAGACAATATGACCACATTGCAAAACCATTGACCCAATTGCTCAAAAAAGACATATTTGATTGGGGGAGGCAACATAAAGAGCTTTTTGAAAATTAAAGGAGATTATAAAGTTACCTATTTTAGCCTTACCAAATTTGGAGAAACGTTTATTGTGGTGACAAATGCATCAAGGGTAGACATGAAAGCAATCCTTATACAGCAAAGGCGACCCATAGCATTAGGAAGCCAAGCATTTTCAAACCACGCCAAAGCATTTTCAGTCTATGAACAAGAATTGAAAGCTATTATACACAAATGATGTCATTACTTGATAGGAGACTGATAAACCAAAACAGATAATCAAACAACAAAAGCAAACAATAGACATTTTTGGCCTAGAACGATCTGGATTTTCTGATATATATATATATATATATATATATATATATATATATTGAAGAAGAAAGAAATTACAGTAAGGAAATGAGGCAGAAACGAAATACAGAAGAGAAAACTACTACAAAATAGCTACAAATTGTGTAAGAAAATAATAACAAGAATAGCCAAGGGTGCAACACTTTCGAGAGGTGTGCTCTCCCCCAAACCCAATTTCCAAATCCAACATCATGTTTCCTCATGCCTTTTATTCCTTCAAACCATTTAGTCACCTCAGCAACCAACTTTCTTCTCTCTTCTAACAAACTTATTCTCTGGAATATTCTAAATAGCCGAGTCATCTTTCAGCCATACTATAATGCTGCCTAGCATACACTTTAATAGGAGTTGTATCAATACTCCCCCCTTTTAAGCACCTTGACCTCGAGGTGCAGTTTTGTCACAAAGACCCTTCTCCTGAATCCCATTGGGTGAATTGTAAGGTTCAACTTATGCATGAAGCATAATAACATCCACCAAGATCCCATTGCCCTTTTTCGATCCCATTGGGCCAAATTTGTCTAAGGTCTAAGTGGCTACGCCACTGGTTAGTGGAGTAAAGTTGGAAACCCCAATTGTCTTCAGTCTTCGTGTTCTTTTCTCGCAGTTGTCCAAAGCTCTACTCTCATCCACCAAAGAATATGTCTTGAAGGATTTCCAAGAACGAAGAGCTCTCAAGGTATATAGCAAAACCCTATTTTTTTTTGCTTTTCTGTTCTATGTTCTCGTTATGTTGATTTTCTTCACCAAAAGTGTAGTTTTTCTCTCTCTATGTATAGTGTCTTTAGCATTTTATTTGATGTTTCTTAAGGCCAATCTTGTTGAGGAGATAAACAATTTTAGTTCTTCTGACACATAAGAATTTCTTGTTCTATAATTTTCTAATATACAACCTAGAATTTCATGTTTTATGGGATGCAATTTGATAAGTGTTTAAAGGGACGACGTCAATATCAGTTCTTCTTTTTTCATTATTTCGTTGAATCCATTCATTGAAATCTAATTATGTGTCAGATTTTTTTGGTGTTTTAATTCTATGTAAGTTAACACTTAACAAACCTTTGACTTCTTTTGAAGATTATCTTAGGCTTGCAGAATTTTAATAAAGACAATGTTGCCTATGTTGTCACTGCTGCAGATAAGGTTCTTTATTCTCTCTTTTTACATTTTCCCTAATTCTTCAGCTCTGTATGTTATGTACTATTCATCCATGAAAAAAATAAGATCTCGAATTCATGCATTGGTTTTGTATCTGATAGTTGATATATGACTCAAGAACTATATGCATATGAGTTATTCTCATTGTTATTAGACTCTGGACATTTAGAATGATGTTGTGTTTGGAAATGAGACTCCTCTTGCGCACCTGCATGAGTTTCTAATATAATCTTTGACCAAATTGTAAATGGTATTATTTTCTTATGCTTTCTTCTATGAAGTATTTGACATTACAAACTAACATAATAATGTTAGTGACTATGTATTGTAATGCCATGTGCTTATAGGTGGAGCAACTCACGTGGATATAGCATGTGACCAAGAGTTGGTGAAGCTAGCTATCAGCTTAACTTCTTGTCCGGTATATTCATACTCTTGCAGATTTCTTAACCACTCTCTTTAGATGGATTTTTTTTCATATTGCACTTAATTATTATCACAATGACTTTTACAAAATGTCTAACTACAAATTAACATGTAGGTTGAAAAAGTATGGGCAAGGATAAACATATAAGTATAGATGTATTCTTTAAAAAGAAAGTAGTCTCTGAAAGTAAATCAAGTGATACTCCTACAAATATAATTTCTGAAAGTGATGCACCTTCTCATGAGCAACCTCCTTCCAAGTGTCGCAGAATTGAACATACTGATGACATTATTACGATGAGAAATAAAATTTTTGAATGTGATCTAGGCAAACATAAGCCAATTTGGGAATATTCAGCTAATGAAGTCGATGAGATACGGAGAGCTTATTTAATGGTTGGGCCATATCAACCTCAATGCTCCTACCCATTTTCAAAGGAAAAGCATCCTCGACGTTTTCAAGCTTATTGGTTCAAAGAATTTTCTTCGTGGCTTGAGTATTCACCTTCTATAGATGCTGCATTTTGTTTACAGTGTTATCTTTTCACTACAAAGGCCGGTGGGCGACATGGTTGGGATGCATTTAGAATCAAAGGTTTCAATACTTGGAAAAAAGTTCATGGTGGAAAAAATTGTGCTTTTCAAAGTCACATGGGAGATGATCCTTGTTCACTACATACTAATGCACTTGTCTTGTGTAGATTTAATGAATCAGTCTTGCCATATTGATAAAGTTATGCATGCTCAAAGCTCCCAACAAATTGAAAAAAATAGGCTACGTGTTAAGACTTCAATTGATGTTGCTCGTTGGCTTGCTTTTCAAGGATGTGCTTTTAGAGGGCATGATGAGACTATTAATTCAAGAAATAGTGGTAATTTTATTGAAATGGTCAAACTTTTGGCATCTTACAATGAAAATGTCGCAGATGTTGTTCTGATGAATGCTCCATTGACAGCCAAATATACTTCACCTCAAATACAAAAGGAGATTTTATATGTTCTCGCAAACAATGTGCGAAAATAGATTTGCAAAGATATTGGGGAGTCTAAGTTTTGTATTATTGTGGATGAAGCACGTGATGAATCCAAAAGGGAACAAGTGGCTCTTTTCTTGAGATTTGTTGACAAGGATGGTTTCATTAAAGAGAGATTTTTTGATCTTTATCACGTTCAAGATACATCATCTATGACACTAAAAAATGCTATTAGTGAAATACTCGCATCATTGTCTTGATATTCAGAATATCCGTGGTCAAGGATATGATAGTGCTAGTAACATGCGTGGTGAATGGAATGGATTGCAAGCATTATTTCTAAAAGAATGTCCTTGTGCTTATTATGTACATTGTTTTGCTCATTGATTACAATTAGCCTTGATTGCTGCCTCTAAGGTATCAATTCTTTCAGAATTTGAATTTCATCATTAATATTATCAATGCATCTTCTAAGCGTCATGATCAATTCCAAGCTGCCCAAATATCTGAATTTTAATGTTTGCAGGCTATTGGTGAGCTTGAAACTAGGACAGGTTCTAACCAAGTAGGTACACTAAAGAGGGCTAGTGATACAAGATGGGGTTCTCATTTTTATTCTATATGTAGTCTTCAACGAGGGTATAATGAATCATGTTCAATCCTTGAAAAGATTCATAGTGAAGGCTCAAATTACTCTCAAAGAGGAGATGCTACTGCAGCTTATAAGATGATAACTTCTTTTGAGTTTATCTTTAATTTACTTTTGATGAAGGAGATCATGGGCATCACTGAAATTCTTTGTCAAGCATTACAAAAAAAATCTCAAGATATTTTGAATGCTATATAATTAGTTTCAAGTACAAAGGAACTTATTCAAGAATTACGAGATGATGGTTGGAAAAGAATACTTGAAAGTATTGTGAATTTCTCCAAGCTTCATGAAATAGATGTTCCAGATCTTGATACTCAATATATTGAAGGTCATTGTAACACCCCGTTCTAGAACCGGTTTGTTAGCATTACGAACGGCATTAAGCGTAGTTACAATCACAACAACTGAATTAATGTACGGATAAACTTTTTCCTTTTTATTTATAAACGTATTTCTTTAAAATCAATTCCGTAATTAAAAACAATTATCATTATGTGATCATAACTTAAACTATATGTGGAATTCCTTTTTATAAGTTTTATTCAGACCATTCATTGCTACCATAGTGTGCCAAGTAGTCCCCTTAGACCACCAAGGCTTAAAACCTATTTTTGTTGTTATTCAACACGAAACACCTTTACCTTTTAATTACCTACGAAATTTTATATTACTTATATGGTCCTTATGTTCCAATACGTTATAGATCTCTTCTTTATCTACGCGTAGGTTCAAACCGCGCTCAAATCGGAGCAACGTAGCTCAAGTTATGAATTTTCTATGAAATGAGTGTTGGTCCCCACTGGGCCGGCACGATTAGCGAGAAGCAACAGAGGCCTTGGCACGAACGGCGCCAATAATTGCGCGATTGGCGCCGGGAATGCGTTTTCCCACTGCCTCTTGGCGCTGATAGCGCCAAAGTTCTGGAGATTACACCAAGCCTTAGTATTTTACCCCTAACTGGAGCTATAATTATCCGATTGACGCAATCTTGGTCTCGTTAGAAAGCTAAGAAAAAGGATCTACAACTTCCATTAAGACACAAGGGTCCAAATTTATCATATAGGATATGATAAATGGACAACAAGACATGATATCTTTATTTCCACACAAATTTTAAGTCTAAAGGTCTTCCCCCACCTAATAGACTGTTAGTATATGGGTGTCCTAGAGAAAATCTTTTGATTAAATAAGGACATAAGATGTAGACCTTTATTGTTGAAGATAAATAATAAGCACTCTTTATCCTGTTTCATATTATGTTTCGATATTATTGTTAATATTTTATGAACAAACTGGATAAACCCCTTGGAATAGAACAGGTATCTCTTGAACATCTGTGATGAGATCACGATCATGAGGATTCAAGGATACCGCACGTTTATTCCTAATTTTATGTTCCTAGTCTAGAGACACTGAGAATGGGGATCAGTGATCTCGGGTAAGATTAATACGACTTATCTACTTGTATATGGATACAAGGTAAAGACCTCATGTGCTACAGATATAGAGATGTCTTAGCTAAAGTCGTGGGTGAACCTATAAGAGTATAGCTCTCACTGAACAGACCTACAAAGAGACTCTATGAGGAAATCTCACAGATAGTATCATTAGAGTAGTCTCTTTATGTTTGGGTATGTCTTTCCTTAGACCAGAAGTTATTACCTAGACTGTGTTCTAGAAGACATGCTTTGATTGTATACTTCGTCTACCTGAAACATGGAGACTCATAGGTATACTGTTGGGCTTGTCCTGAAAGAGCACAGGGCTAGGGTGATAAGCTGAAGGAGTTCGTCAAATCTCTGTGAGAGATTAGGTTATCTGTAAACCGGAGAAATCGGGATGACATTTACAAGGACTCGGGAATCTATGCATAGTAAAAGAGGTCATGAGATGATCTGTCTTAAGAGTCAGTAAATTGAAGATTCCATATTTCGAATAAAGCTTACCCTAAACCGCAAGGGTTGATACATTTCCTTACTCTAGGTTAATTGGAAGGTAACCGAGACGAAGAGAAATACATACGGCAACCAAATATGTGTAATATGATGATCAAGTCATTAATCTAACTAGCTCTGGGGCAACGAAGCATTGCTAGTGCTCTTTGTTGTCATTAAGTGGGTTGTGGGCTTGTTGGGCCCGAGCCCATTTATGTCAGTGGCTATGTTGGACCTAATAGGTCACACACTACCACCTTATAGTCATGATGATCTAGCATTAAAGGTATTGGGCCTAACCATGGTTGTTAGCCCAAGAAGCTGTTTGGAAGCCCACCTAAAGGGAAGAGGACGCATGGATGATGAAATGGGCTTGGATGGTCCAAGACATTACTAATTAATTTAATTAGTTAAATTAATTATCAAACATTTGAATTTTGAATTTGAATTTTGAATTTTGAATTTTGAATTTTGAATTTTGAATTTTGAATTTTGAATTTGAAATTTGAAATTTGAAATTTGAAATTTTGAATTTGAATTTTGAACTTTGAATTTGAAATTTGAATTTCAATTTTGAATTTAAATTTTTGAATGTTTGAATTCGAATTTGAATTGGCTATGAAAAGTTGTTTCATAATAAAAGGATAAGATGAGATCTTGTTGGAACAAATCCCCTGCAACAAGAGAAGATATTTGATCTCATCCAAAGAAGATTTGGTGCGCCACTTTTGGTTGAAGATGAGTGTCATCTTGTCAACCAAATATGCTCCAATTAAGATTTGGTTGGTTGAGAGAATCAGTGAGGAGTTAGTTCAAATTTGAATGCAACTACTCAACGTATATGGAATCTTTTGGGACTGATGAGTGAAGATTTGGTGCAACACTGATCTCCCTGGTGATCGGATCATAAACAAGGTAACATCATATATATATATATATATATATATATATATATATATATATCCAATAATTACAACATTACATCATTGCAACATGTCTTAATTACAAATCATGAGACTTAGCTACAAAACACTATGATCAACTCTTTGGCTCCCATCAACAAAAGAGATACCAAAGGAGATGAGCATAGGCTAAGTCATCCAAATAAAACATGACATACATATAGCAATTGGCTTTTATATGTAAATCCTATACATGCTACTACTACATGTCATGTATAATCCAAAAGAATGCAACATCTTCATGCATCTACTAATCCAAGTATGACCACTTGACACCAGAGGCTCCTGCAGCATCTTTACCTGAAAGGGGGTCCCCACAATACGGGGTGAGATATACGAATATATCACAGTAAACCAAGGGTCCTTGGAGCATCTCTCCACCCCATAGTTCAATCACAGTGTAATAGCAATAACAATAAATAATGCATTAAACATATATCCATGCAGTGTGTAAACAAAAATCTCCAGGAGAAATCCCTCGAGCTCCCAAGCTGTCCTAACTCCTAAGGATAATCAGATGCAAATAGTCCTACTGGCCAGCTAAACTACCAAGTATGAATTACGCATCGTCATGCAACATACCAACATAGAGAACACTATCCTATGCCACACCAAATGCATACATATACCTATAACAAAGCATTAAACCATTTCATTGTATTTATATATACTATCAACAACCACTACCCATTCAGGGCTTGGTGGAACAATAAAGGGATTTACACCCAAGGTCCGAAGGCTTACCTCAACTTCAGTTCAACCTTTGTTCTTCACCAATAAGTTCTACAACCAGTCGATCATACAAGCAAGCAAATATTTATATGTCCATCAACACAACAACTCTACACCATCAATTAGCATGAGCTTACCTATTCCAATGAGTTAATCAAGTTCCATAGCTTCCTCCAATAGTTGGTCACTCAAGGGTGGTCCAATTGCCTCAATCCTAGCCATCACATGGACACTATCAATATCCAACCAAACCGAACCATGTCTTACACTACTAGAAAATCAACACTTGAAGCATAATTTTTCTAATACATGGAACAACAACTAAATGATTATCTAAAGTCATTTCTATCGTTTATTTACCATCACTCACAACATTTACAAAGGGCTTAAGCTTAAATCAACCCCAAACTCATACAGCCCCAAAAAACACTATTCATCATCTTCCTCAACCATGCAATCTCCATGAAAATAGAGTTCAAGGAGTAGAAACTTACCACAATTGGTTGCACAACCAAGGGATGTTGATCTCCTAAGCTCCCATGGAGAGAATCACCTTCAAACTTCTCAAATCCTCACAAGGGAGAAATCTTTGGAGGGTGAAATCTCTCTCCACAAAGCCTCTCACTCAAAACCAAGCTAGGATTATGATGAGGAGAAGATTTGGAGTGGTTTAAGCTTTGGAATCACTCAAAATGGTGAAGAATCCAAGGATCTAGGGTTTCCCTCTTTTTTCTCTTCTCCTTCTCTCGTTTTCTAGTTTGCTCGACGGACATGGGGGCGAGGGAATGGAATCCTTTAATTGCTTTGGTCACTTAACTTATGTTAAGTGACTTTAAGCGGGTATTAGCTCATCTATCTATTCAACTCCATTCATCACCAAACTTTACCCAAAGGTCTAGAATATTTTTCTAGGAATATTTCCACTTTCATTTTTATATTTTGGGTACTTTTGCCTACACTCATTTATACCCCATTATTTTCACTCAGTACACTTTTTACCTCATCAAAAGTGACCCCAATTAATTTAATTCGGTATTTTACTTATTTTACCCCACTAATACATGTTTAATTATTTAATTACATGTAATTTACAAATTAATCATGTTGGGCTATTATAGTCGTGGCCGTCGACAGCATGATCAAATAACTATTGAGCATCACTATCACTTTGATATATTTAATTCAACCATTGACTTTCAATTACAAGAGTTAGATAGAAGATTTAATGAGCAAACAATGTAACTTTTATCACTTAGCTCTTCATTAGATCCGAAGAATGGTTACAAAGTATTTAATGTTGATGACATTTGTAGCCTTGCAGAGAAATACTCTTGATTTTTCCGAGCAAGAGAGAATTATTTTGAATTATCAATTGAAGCATTTTCACAAGAACATACCAAAACATTCTGAACTACAAAACTTATCTTCAATTTCTGAGTTGTGTCAAAGATTAGCTAAGACAGGAAAGTCAAATTCCTATCATTTGGTGGATAGACTAATTCGTCTTATCTTAACACTACTAGTTTCAAGAGCAAGTGGTGAACGTGCATTCTCAGCAATGAAAATTGTGAAAACAAGGCTTCGAAACAAAATGGATGATGACTTTCTTGCAAATAATTTGGTTTTGTATATTGAAAGAGAGATTGCTGAAACTTTGGCTACAGATTCTATTCTTGAAGATTTCGTCAGTTTAAAAGAGCGTCGTTTACAATTTTAGGTATGTTTTTTTTTATTACATTTTAAATTACTTATAATTATATTTGTGTGTATTTATATCACTAGGACAATGCTTGTTCATTACTTATTATGCTGAGGAAGAAAAGTGTGATTCTTTTGTTTGGAATGCTTGCCGGAAAGGTTAGTTTTTTTTATATGTTTGCTTTGATATATAATAGTAGCTTATTGTTTATTTGAATTTTCAATATTATGTGACATTATTTAGTAAATAATTTAGATAAACATGCTAGAATTCACGATAAATTTTTTTTCTAATAGATTTGTGTAATTACGATAAATATTTTGATAATTTGATGTGTCAAATTTTTTAACCCCAGCTAAAACGAAATCTTGGCTCGGGCTAAGTCCCATGTGATGTGGGAATTTACGAACTGATGGCCAAGGGAAACAATGAGGAGAAGTTGGTTACTAAGAAGGCTATGTGGCAGGCAATGAATGGAGGAGAATTGGGTGATAGTGGACAGTGGCGTAGCCACGTTACCCACAGATGGGGCCTAGGCCCCTACTGAATTTTTAAAAAAAAATATTATATATATAATTTTATAATTAATTATTATTTAATCAATTCTAAAATTAAAATTTGGCCCCCTCTATACTCTCTCTTCGCTAATAGCCTAATACTTTCTGAGTGAAGTTGGAAACCCTAAGAGTATCTTTGTATTTGCTTGCTGTTCTCTCAAAATTAGAGACCCCAATGATATTTGCTCTTAAATTGGTGCTTTTTTATTCTGAAATTTTTCTAGTTTTTCCTGTGATTGATTTTATTTTGTGAATATATGCTTGTTAGAGTGGAATGCTTTTGAGTGTTTTGGTCTTTCATGTTTCCTTAAATATTTGAATCGTCTTTGTGACTTTATACATTCTCTCTTGATAAATTATTAAATTATGCAACATCTCGATGGCTTTTTTTATAGCGACAAAGCCTATTGCATTTTATGTCGTTGCTCTTTAAAATAAAATGTTATTTTCCTTTTTTTTTCACACAATAACTATTTGGGAAAAAATGTTTATGTTTTTAAATGACATAACTTATATCCTTTCACTCTCACAAAGAGGTGAGACTCACACCTTTATTTTTTGTCAACTCTCTCGCCTCCTTTATCTATCTCTTAAAATGACACAATTTTATATCCTTTAAAATGACACATACTTTACCCTAACTATTTTATAACTAATTAGGAAATTGCAAGCAATTACTCAATACTTTACGATACAGCTTGCAGTTGTTTAAATTAATTCATGATAGCTATTGGTTTACGATACAACACCTTTATTTTAATATCAAGCAAAAGTAAAAAATGTGAATTCTAAAGATATATGCAACTTGATATTGGTTTATGATTCTCAAAGACCAATGTAGGGATCCATCGTATATGAAATAAATAAATAACAACTTTCATCTCAAAGACTATTACTTATTATGTTGTGGGAAAAATGTGATTCTTTTATTTGGAATGCTTGCCGGAAAGGTTAGTGTTTTTTATATATTTACTTTGATATATAATAGTTGGCTATTATTTATTTGAATTTTCAATTTTATGTGACATTATTTAGTAAATAATTTAGATAAATATGCTAGAATTCATAGTAAATTTTTTTTCCTAATAGATTTGTGTAATTACGATAAATAAATATTTTAATAATTTGATGTGTCAAATTTTTTGGCCCCAGCTAAAATGGCATCTTGGCTCCGCCACTGATAGTGGAATAGAGAATTTGGGGAAAAGGCAGATATAAGGTAGTTAGGAACATTGGTGTGGAATACGAATGTTCTGCTTATTCTTTGGTGTGGGAAGGCAACTGGGAGGAGGGTCTATGTCTGTGGCTAAAAAGGATATGGGAGATTGGAAATTATTGGGTGTTCCTCATTGTAATAGGGTAAAAAGGAGGAGTATCTTTTCGTTTCTGGAATTGATGCTGTTTTTCTTTGTAAGCACTAATTGATAGAAGAGTCTTCCTATCTGTGTAAGGATCTAGCTAACTATTTTCTTTTCAATATAAATTACAGTACCATCACATACCTACAATAAAACAAGGGATTTGTTGCAAGAATTTTGATGGATAAATTATTGATTAAATTAGTTTAACATTTGATTAATGATAACGATGTTCTGTGATGTGTGTAAAAGTATGTGAGTAAATTTTTGTCATCTCTCTCCAAGAGCCAATCCTAAAGGGGACAAACCAACATTTTCATATTTAGAATAATCGTTTATTCCTTAAACAAAAAAGTCAATAAACGTAAATAACCTATGATTAACACATTGGTATAATCATGATATAAGCCTTCGGGTGTTGGTATAACATTATTGGTCCATAGAAACAGAGGAGGGATGAAGAGAAAAGGAGAAAACTACTACTACCACCAAGGACCTCAATTAAAAGCCACGAAGTTGGACGTTCAGACTTTATGTTATAACACTGAACAATTTGAAGGAAGAACTTGTAAGGGTGGAGATTTAAGGGTAAGTAGCAATTAACAACTACCCTTTGACTAGTAATCTCTGTTGATTGGATAAAACATTTCTAAATAAAGACGTACCAGAAGCCACAAGCAATGGCGAATATCGTCGTTAAGGTTTCAAAAGATATAAACATAGCCTAAATCTAATATTAGAGTGCCAAATGTATGTTTATGATGTGAGCGACTAAGGAGCCCCATAAGGAGGGGAAGATAACGGAGTGTTTGATTGTGTTTTGATTTTTTTATTTTTAAAATTATTTTGTAAAATAGTTATGGAAACAGTTATTTTTTAGAATCAAATTTAGAGTTTGTTTTCTGTTTTGATTTTTTTTCTTTTTGAAAGTTAAAAATCAAAACAAAAAATAAAAACAACTCAGAAATTCAAAAAGAAAAAAACTAAAACAAAAACAACTCAGGCATGTTTTCTAAATTTGATTCTAAAAACAAAAAAGCAGTTATAGTTTTCAAAACATTTTTTACAAAATAAATCTTACAAAACGTGTTTTTTAATTTTTTTTTTATTTTTAAAATTATTTTGTAAAATAATTATGGAAACAGTTATTTTTTAGAATCAAATTTATAGTTTGTTTTCTGTTTTGATTTTTTTCTTTTTGAAAGTTAAAAATCAAAACAAAAAACAAAAACAACTCAGAAATTCAAAAAGAAAAAAACTAAAACAGAAAACAAAAACAACTCAGACATGTTTTCTAAATTTGATTCTAAAAACAAAAAAGCAATTATAATTTTCAAAACATTTTTTACAAAATAGATCTTACAAAACGAATTTTTTAATTTTTTTTGGTCTGAAAACTTAAAATCTGTTTTCCAAAACAGAAATCAAACAAGGCCATTATCTCACAAAACAGGGGAAGGAAAGAGAAGTCTGACACCTTCACTGGTAATATATCCAAAAATTGCCTCTAAAAATTCTCAGACTTTCCAATCACATGTTCTCTTAAAATCTAATAAGTTCCTTAAATTTACCACAAAGTCATTAATAATTTTATAGTAGTTCAACTGCATCTAGAAACAAAGTCATGTACACATTTACTACCATGTATTTTACCCTTCAGCAGAATTTTTCTCTTATTGGAAATTCAAATTCATTCCTTTAACCATCCACAACCACAAATCCGCATTCCGGTAAAACAGCATAACTTTGATATACCATTTAATGCCGCATCGGCCTTTAATTAAGCAGTCTTACCTTTACCACCAAGGAGCAGTACCACAGCAATCAATTGTCTCCAACACCAAAAGGATATTGAGAAAATAGATTAATTCTGCAAGTGAACTGCAGTAATTACGACAAAGGTAGTAGCATCCAAAAAATAAAATAAAATTAAAAATTAAAAATAAAAAACCCTGGTTAGCAAACTAGTCTTGAAATATGATTTTCAGTAAAGATATCCTATCCACCAAAAAGCGTAATAAATGAAAGCACTTGAATAGGTTCAAGTTTTAAGGAGATGAAATATTGAAATTAATGGTACGTGCTAAGTTCTAGGGAATTCCCACACGTAAAATTCGTTGCCGTAACAAGCATCCAGAATGCATTGAATTGAATGTCTGTTAATAAAGTAAATAACTATCGTCAAGGAAGAGTTCGAAATGCAACATGAGCATTCAACCATTTCGTTAAGTTTTTTAATTACTAATCAATTCCTACAACAACGTTTGTCAATCCAGCCATATGCAAGAAACCAAAAGCACTCTTCCATCACCATAACAACAATCTAGAAAAAAATAAATCTGGCAAAAAGGAATGATCATAAACACAGGAAAGCCAATGATTACAACTACAGATTCATTCCTTTGTAAACGAGTACATATAACATTGCAGAGAAACCTCAAACTCTATGCTGCATTTATGATTAACTCATTTAAGTTGAGATAAGAGAAATACAACTTAGAAACTATATCTATTTCCTAGATCGTCAACAAAAAAACATTCAAACAACATTAAAAACATATGTGGATCATACAACACTAAAGCACATAAAGTAATTTACAAAACTAACACCTACACAGAAACTAGCCTCATGTTTTCACTTCCTTCCACCTCTCTTCAATGAAGCCCTTTTCGCCGGTGACCTTAAACTCTTCACCGGTGCTTTCTTCGCAGCCGTTGCCTTCTTCGCTAACGGCTTGGAAATCGGTGCTTTCCTACCCGGGGTCATCCTTGTTGAGGTCCTTGCAGCCTTCGGCTTTGGCTTCGCAGCAACAGCAGACTTGGGCTTAGGCTTGGGCTTCGCCGGTGCAGCTTTGGGCTTAGTAGCAACAGCCTTAGCCTTGGCCTTGGCAGGAATAGCCTTGGCCTTGGGCTTTGCAACCGGCTTAGCCTTCACCGGTTTTTTGGTGGTCGCGGCTGCTACCTTAGTTGTTTTAGCAACCTTAGCTTTAGAAGCGGGCTTGGGCTTGGGCTTGGGCTTGGGCTTGGCGGCTGCAGGCTTCTTCTTCTTGGCTGGGGAAGATGAAGCGGTCGTCGGCGATGACTTGACTGGAGGAAGCTTGAAAGAGCCTTTAACCTTAACGAGCTTTTCAGAAGCGACGAGCTTCTTCAAATGGTTAAGCAATAGCTTCCTGAAGTTAGGAGGAAGCTGCTTATGCTTTTCTTCGATGAACTTGGCAATCGCATATTGGCTCGAACCTGTCTTCTCCTTCAGCGTCACAATCGCATCCTTAATCATCTGCATAGAAACCATGCCAATTAAAAATCAGATCCGAATCCATTTCAGATCACAATTCAAACAAAAATTAAATTAAATTAAACTATAGTTCGGATCAAAATCAAACCTCTTCATAAGAAGGATGAGAGGGAGGGTTCCGTGGTTTGGGAGCAGAAACTTTCTTAGGTTTGGGAACCTTGGCTTTCTTCGCTGCCTTGGCTGGTGCAGCTTCGGGCATTGGTTCCTCTTTTTCCTCAGGCATAGGCAGTGGTTCGGTGCTGCTCGGCTCAGGTACGGGTTCCACGGCAACAGTGGGCTCTTCTGACGCCATGGCTGTGGTTAGGTTTATGGTTAGGGTTTGAATTAGGAAAAGGAAATGGAATTAGGGAGGAAATGGATCTTTGTAAAAGAAGGTAGCACTGGGGAATTACAATTTCGGTGTGAGAGAAGATGAACGAATTTTGATGGTTTAAATAATTAATTGTGTGTAGGACGATATCCAATTACTTACTTCTCATTGGTTCATGGAACCCTCCCACGGATTCATGTCCTGTTCTAGTTTAAATGTGAGCCCTTGGATGAGACTTTATTAACGGTTAGTGATGCTTGACTGGGGGAGGCCGTGATGGAATGTGATGATAAGATTTGGGGTTGCTTTAGGTTGGTTTGGGTGTGCTTTTGAGCTCAATTCCTTTGCTCATAACTTGAGCTGTGATTGATGAATTTGAGTGGGGTTTTCTTCAGTCTTGTAGATTATTTTGTGAGGTTTCTGATGAGTATTTCAGCGTGTTGAATGGATGTGTGGTTTTGGAGAAATTTGGTTTTGAAGGCACAATGGTCATGACTAGGGTTTCTTATGATGTTGTCGAAGCTTTTCCCAAATTATGGGCAATGCTTTGACTGGAGATGAGATCAACCCATCCCTTGTGGTAATAGGTTAACAGAGGATTCTATTGCATCAAGAATCATGAAAATCGGATGAGATTTGAATATGGAACAATTGCTTAGAAAGTCACTAAGGTTGAACAAGTCTTCCCAAAGAACATGTGTTCCCATGCATTGTGTGTAGAACAAAGCTGTTTACATTTATTATGGTTAATTATCATTCATTTGCAGAAATCCAATATTGTAACGAACCAACATTGTTTAATTTCAGCATATGTTTAATCCTAAAAATTTGTTGTCACAATAAGGTAAAAATGCTTAGGAAGGACCATCCAAGGTACACATATTTCCCTCCTCTTTCTTTCTTATTATTTCTCTGATGTCAAAAACTTCCACTACACTCTCTTTCTCAAGGGAGAAAAAAAAATCACAATATACAAATGATTGATGTAAGTGACAATCAGGAGTAAAATTTGGATACCACCATTTCCTCTCCGAAATTTACCATCATAAATGGAACTTTGTAGCAACATACTGTGTATGCCATATCTAGATATGTCTGTTACTAATCATTTACTATTGAAATTACCATGGTTGCTTTTCTCCCCTTATTTATTTTGGACACCAGGTATTTTGGATAAGACTAATTAATTTCCTTAGTGATGTAAAAAAATATGAAGGTTTTGCCACCGACTCCAAGTTGTTTTACCTAATAATCAAACTTGAGAACTTTCAATCCTACTAATCCATTCCTTGACCACAGCCCGCTTACCAGGTAATTGTTGTATACTTGATGGGATTGAAAGAGCTAGACAAGACCCTGCTTGTTGATTCAGATGAAATCGATTGTCTGAAGAGGGTTGCGATGTTAAATGAAGATGCCAACTCCATATATGAACTTTACAAGCACCCCAACCCAACTTGTGAAGCTGGATCATTATGGAAAGACATTGTATTATCTCCTTCAAGGTTGAACATCTAATAGGAGCTCATGTTGGGATAAATTTTAAATGTCCCTTTTTTATTAATTAGTCAGTTATGTAATTTAGAATATTAATGAGTCAGTTATGTCAGTTATAAGATAATGAGGGTGTTATGTGTGGAGTTATGTTGGTCAGTTTTATAGCTAGCCTTTGATAGTTTGTATGAAATGTAGATCAAGAGAAAAAAAGAAAGAATAAGAAAGCAAGAATAGAAAAGGAAAGTTTTTTTTGTAGATACACAAGTATGGTTGTCTTTTGGATCTGTGTGGATATTCAATTATAACAGCTCAAGTATTCAATCCAGAAGGTTGGAAGATTAAAAATTCTAACCTCGTAAAGCAGTGATGATATATTTCTACTTGTAGCTTGTAAGATAAGGTTCAGAAGACGGAAACCATCTAGATTACAAAAGAAAAGCATGAGATAAGCTCAATGAGCTTCCATAGGTTATTGAAATTTGTTACCGATGAAAAATTTATGTATGTTGTACTCATGTGATGAGCTCAAATGTACAAAAGAACAAAATGTAGTCAAAATCTTAAAATTTCATCAAAAGAACAACATATAGTCAAAATCCTAAAATTTGATCGTTAGGGAAAACCATAATGATCTGATGGCCTTGAGATTTCAACTCTCCCAAAGGAATTCCAAATTAGAGGCACCATCAAGGATTTTTCTTTCTATTGGAAGCTACCAAACTCTTGTTGAGTTTTGTATAGTTTAGAATCTGGTGAACTTGGCAGCTACCAAACTCTTTCTGTTGTAGGAATTTGTTTTCCTAATATGAACAGATCCTGGACTTCCCTTGATGTAACTTATTTATCTCATGTTGTTTGAAAAAAAATTTCATGAGTGACAACTGAAGACAATATGCATTGGTAGTTGTTGCAAATTTGGAGACTAAAACCATACAATAGGAGTTTATTGGTTACTATTAGCTGAAGTGCTAAACACAATCAATCAATCATGACCATGAGAATAGCTAGGTACCCCTTTTTCTGCTATCAATAGTCCCCAACTTGACCCCTTTTCTTTGTACTCTTTTACTTGTGCTTCAACTCCAACACTTTTTTCATGTTCCATGTAAATCTGCTTTTAGTATTATACTATTATAGAATCAAACATTTAATAGAAAGTTGAAACGACAGATTTTTAAACAGGGGGGAAATGTTGAGAAAGGATTTATAGAATCAAACAATTAGAGTTCCTCTCAAATTCCTTGTAGTAGGAGTTTAATTTGTAGATATCCAGGTAAATAGATCTGGTATTTCTTTTTTCTTTTTTGTAATGAATGGATCTAGTATTTTGATATGTCTATGTTGGATATAATAACTCCGCCCATGTGTGCTTGCAGTGGCGGATCCAGGAATTTGAAGAAGGGTGGGCACTCAAGTTCAAGTACATATATTTTAATAATAAAAATATATTACAATAAAAATAATTACAATGTCATCCTTCTAGGCCTTATTTTTTGGAATTCCATCATAATTGCCTCATTACCAATGCTATTAAATACATCTTTTTCAATATATGGCACTAAACAATCATTCAACCATTCATCTCCAATCCGATTACGAAGTGCAGTCTTGATGTATTACATAGCTGAAAATGTTCTTTTCACAGATGCAGTTGCTACGGGCAAAGTTAATGCTAACTTTACAAGTAAATAAACCAAAGGATACACAATATGTTTTTTCTTTTCAACCATCCTCTTGGCAAGATCAGCTATTCCTTGCAAATTCAAAAAATCAGGATCACTTTGCATATCAAAAATATACGTGTCGAGCTGATATTCAAGCATGACAAAATCATTCAAATCAAAATCCGAAGGATAAAAGCCAGCAAATTCACACAACTTATTCTTGTCAAATGCCGAGAAAGAGTTGCATGGATTTAAACATGTCATGCATTCCAGCAAATTCGAGCTAACTTCACTAAAACGATCATTCAACTCTTGAAGTTGAGTATCTATCACCGCATAAAATATATCAACCTTAAAGTGATGCAGATGAGTAACTGGTCCTCTACGTTTTGTTCTCCCTTGTAATGCAAGTACACTTTCCATATCAGGGATATCTATATCATGTTTTATACAAAAATCGGAAGTCTTCTGAAATAGATTATCTCACCCATCATCCCTCATCTTCTGTAATAACACTTTTGAAACTTTTACAAGAGTCATAGCATTTACAATATCTTGATCTTTTCTTTGAAGTGCTTGTGACAACTCATTCGTTATTGCCAAGACCTTGATCATCAGGTGCAAAAGTAATACAAATTCAAAAGTTTGCATACGCGTCATAAGGCCAGAGGCTTCAGACCTTTTTGCATGCATAAGGGTTGTATCGTCTTTCATAATTTCTAGCACATCAAGCACAGGATCAAACAATGTTAACAAACTGACCAATGATCGGTAATGTGAGCTCCAATGTGTGTCCCCTGGTCGTGACAAACTCATTTCTTGATTCAAGCCTCTCCCTGATTGAACATCACCGCTTGCAATACTTTTGACTATCTCATCAAATTGCTTTTCTCTCAAAATATCTGCTCTTTCGCAAGAAGCACCAACTGCATTACACAACAACGGTATAAAATTAAAGAAGTCAATCAATGCGTAAACCTTTTTAGCACAAGCTACTAGAGCTAATTGAAGTTGATGTGCAAAGCAGTGAACATAGTAAGCAGAATTATTTTCAACTAAAATCAAGCTTTTCAGACCACTGAATTGACCACTCATATTGTTTGCGCCATCATAACCTTGACCATGAATCTTTGTCAAGCTCAAGCCATTTTTTGCAAAACTTATCTCAATCGTTTCTTTAAGTGAACTAGCTGTAGTATCTGAAACATGAACAAGACCAAGAAAACGCTCAATAATGTCACCGTTGCAGTTCACATATCTTAAAACAATGGCCATCTGTTCTTTAATTGATATATCACGAGCTTCATCAACTAGTATAGAGAAGAAATTATCCCCAATATCTAAAATAATAGCTCTGGTAACTAAACTAGCAACAACATTAATGTCTTTCTGAATTGTGGGAGCTATCATTTTGAGATTTTCTGGGGCATTATTCAAAGATACATTATTTACCTCTTCATTGCTTTCACAAAGGAATTTTACAAGCTCCACAAAATTTCCCTGATTCATTGAAGCATCTGTCTCATTATGTCCCCGGAAAGCTAAACCTTGTCGTATGAGATATCGAATACATCGAATAGAACCATTCAGACGAATACGATAATCTTGTTTGGCTTTGTCAGAAATGCCATACACAACAATGTCAATATGTTGATTCTGATTCATCAAATCTTTGGCAGCACTGAAACACAACTTATGAATGCTTCCAACTTTCCCAATATGTTTAAAAAGCCGTTGTTTTTCCTTCCAATTGCTAAATCCTTCTCCTGCAAATGAATCATGACCACCCCTTCCATCACCATGCTCATATTTAAATAGATAACAATGCAAGCAAAATACAGCATCTTTTGATTCACTATACTCCAACCAAGTGTCAAACTCATTGTACCATTGAGGATTAAATCTACGCATTTTACCCCCATTTAAGGATTGAGGAAAGTTGTCAAGTTTTGGTTGACAAGGACCATTCGTTAGATAAATTCTTCGAATTATTTCCCTTTCTTGAGAACTCTTCGCAAATCTCATAATAGGAAGTCTTTTACCCGGATCAGGAACATACAAATCCGGTGGACCTTCTACTGTTGGTTTGTTCTGACTTGAGGGAGTAACACACTCATTTTGTTTATCTTGAAATAAATCAACAGATGCAGATTCGGATCGAGTACGTTTAGTACTACCACCACTTGACTTTGTAAAAAAAGAACCTACATACCTTTCCATCCTAAAAAATGACAAATGACAAAAAGTTATCATGCTCATTAAACACCTTATAACACAAAAAGTTATTGTGTGACTCAATACTATTTTATTTGTGCTGTCATTAAACACAACCTAAATCTCATAAAAATCTAATAAGAAAGTAGAATTAAATGAGATTGTTACTATTCTGACTATAATATTATTTTAGAGGGAAAGAAGCAAGCAATCATGTTGAGCACTTTGATAAAAATACTTAATTAAAGAATAAAATAGGAAGGGGACAAAATCATTAGTTATTTTATAGTTCTTAAGAGGGGAGCTTTTTCTCTATTCATAAGGGGACAAAATATTTAATTAATGAATAAAACATGAAGCATAGACATTGATAAAGAAAAATTAATAAAGCAACAACTTATGACATAGACATTGATAAAGCAGCAAGCATAGACATTGATAAACAGGATGTGAAAAAAAAATGAAAAAAATGAATTGAATTGAATTGAAAAAGGTGAAAAAAGAGGATGCCCCATTGCTGCTACCGAGACATTATCCTACTCTCTATCTTTTTCCTAAAGTTATACTTCAAAGCATGGAGGCATTACAACTTACAAGGCACTACAAATGTGTACAGTCTACAGAGAAGATAAAGATTGTATCCAAAAAAAAAGAAGATAAAAATCCAACCTTTATGTGCTGCAAGTTTGAAAGGATAAAAAGAAAGCCAAATAAGATCCTTCACAGGTACTCAGGTCACGGCTCACGGTCATGGGGGTTGGAGGAGAAAAAGCAACAGTACTTAATGCAGGGGTTGGTCTAATGGTATGGAGGGGTAAGGTACTTAGGTCACGGTCATGGGGGGTGGAGGAGAAAAAGCAAAATATAAAATGAAAAAAAATTAATTTTAAATGAGGGGTATTTTAGTATTTTCATGTCGAATTTTAAGGGGGGGCACTTGCCCCCCTTCTCTTGGTCTTCAGTCCGCCTCTGTGTGCTTGCATGCACGGTCTGTCCCAAGCCAAGATAAATGAGGAGGATTGGTGTCAGGTGTAGCGAACCGGCCATAAAAAAAGCTATATCTTTATGTGATGAACCCATATGATTATTCGTTGGGGCGTACCCTTCATAGCGACGCGTTGCATCAGGCCCCGGGTGTAGGGAAAAATGGGCTAGGGCCCTTGCCACAAGGCAAGGCGCTACATCGGGGCCCGGGTGTTGTGAAAAATGTGTTAGGGTCCTTGCCCCAAGGCAAGGCACCATGTCTTCACCCGGATTTGGTGAGAAGTATGTCAGGATCCCAACACGCAGATGGACGAGCGTGGCGGGCAAGTACAGCCCAGGGGTTAAGGATGTGATTGGCAAGTTGGAACATTCCAGCCTTAACGGGTAAATTGAGGGAGTTAGCAGATGTTTTTGTTAGAAGGAAAGTGAATATTATTTGTTTGCAGGAAACTAAGTGGGAGGGAGAAAAGGCCAAGGAAGTGGATAGAACTGATATTAAGATATGGTACACAGGTATTAACAAGAGTCGAAATGGTGTTGTACTTATGATTGATAAAAGTTCCAGAGATAAAGTTGTGGATGTCAAAAGGAAAGGCGACAGGATTATTCTGGTTAAGCTTGTAGTGGGTGATTTAATCCTGGATATCCTCAGTGTGTACCCCAAGTTGGATTGCAACAATTGATAAAAGCCAATTTTGGGAAGACTTGGAGGAGGTTTTGAGGGGAATACCTCGAGATGAGAAGATTTTCTTAGGAGGAGAAACGAGACTGAATAAGATATCTTTGAATGTTGCACTAGCCTACGATTTGATGCTAGCGAACACCTTTTTTCCAAAAAGGGAGTCATATCTAATCACATATCATAGTTGCCAAAATCGTAGTCAGATTGATTTCTTTATGGCTAGAAGAGAAGATATAACTTCTTGTGTCGACTGTAAGGTCTACCCTGGAGAGTGTGTCGCTACGCAACATAAGTTGGTAGCCCTGGAGATTCGGTTCAACAAAGTACTTACAATGATGAAGAGGGCTCAGAACCCAAGGATAAGATGGTGGAAGCTTAAGGAGGGAAAAGAGAGAGAAAGGGTTCAATGAAAGAATATTGCACGAAGGAACTTGGTATACGTAATCAATAGCTTATTAGAGTAGCTGCTAAGCCAGGCAGCATCTCCTGGGGACATATCACTTTGTTTTATCTGAAAGTGAGATTTTAAAGTTAACAATACAAGTGACGTTTTGGTTTATTTATTTGATGTAGGTTTTTCATGCAGTAAAAAATCCTAAACTACTGAGTTTCAATTTTAACTAGTTTGTTCCTTTGATGTTAAATTACTTTTTGGGTATTATCTTTGTTACTAACTGTGGAGAGTGGGAATAAATCAAAACATGAGATGTTACATTAGATGTGGCACAGTCCTAGACTCCTAATACGTAGCATATGATATTATTAATTACACACATACTTATATTTATTTATATATATATATATATATTTAAATTAATACTTAGGACGATAAATTTTTTTTTCTTATTGAGGGTGTTTAGCTTTGGTAACAGTGATGGGAAGACTAGGTAGAACCTTTGACTCTGAAACATCAGCAAACCCAAGATGGTCAGCAAGTTTAACCGTGTATGATTCTCTCTTTTCTTGCTTACAAGTGAAGAATGCGGGTGGGAAAAATCAAGGTTCCAAGACCACTCTGTTCTCAATTTAATCACTATGTGTCACTGAATGGCCTGGCATGCACACACTCGCACAAAGAATAATGACAAGGCTCAATTTGTATGTATCATATCATGAGTGCGTGAGATTTTTTTTGAGACAACAGAGCGATTATAAGAGACATGTACTGTGCATGAATGAGGTTTATATGGAAATATATATATATATATATATATATATTTAAAAGCATGATTGGAATTACTGATGTTGAGAATTAGTGGGACTGGGTGTGTGATATGTGTTGCATTGACAGCATTCAGCAAATTGAATGTTGTAGGTTTTCATCATGTCGCAACCATCCCCATTATTCCTCTTCCATTTTTATATGTTGTTGCTATCCCATTTTTAAATTTCACGTGATATGTCTGCTGCATATTTTCTGATGTAACATATTTGATAATTACATGTTTCCAATTTTGTATATGGAGAATCAGAGAATAGGTAAAATGATAAAAATTTCAAGTATTTCCTGACTTGCATGCTTGATCTGTATTGGTTCTTAATTCTAGTTTTAATAAATAAATTGGAATCAATTTTATTTTGTATACGTTATGGCCTATGTCCTTTTAAATTTTCTTTTTTTGCAACTTTTTTGAGTCTACTCCCTTTTAACCTTATTGCCTTATTGTGTGTGCATTTTAACTTTATATTAACTTTACTGACTTTTTATGTTGTCTTATTTCATGCCTCTTTCTGTAAATTGGCAGTGCCTTATTATCATCTGGTGTATAGACCCTTTCACTTTCGATACCATCTTTGGAGGTATGTATAACCCAACACACACTTCATTGATGTATGTTATTTGATGCTATTTTTTGTGTAGAAACAAAATATTACTATTGCTTGTAATTTGCATTGCTTATGTGCTAGTTTATATTGTAAGTTTGGAATCTACTGATTGCCTTGTGTGTTTTGGTATGAACCTGATACTGAAAGTGGATTACATTTATCTCTTTTTTAATGTGCTTTGTATTGAAGTGCTTGTTCTACATAAAAATGGCACCTAATTTGCATGTTATTAAGTGTTGATTTCTATTGTTAAGTGTTGATTTTCATAGCATGTCTAACACTGTATGCTTTCTGTTGGTTTCTGCATAATATATGTAATTAATATTCATGTTTTGTTATAGTAATTTCTTTGTATTCTGATTCTGTGAGTATGCAAATTATTGGAGAAGTAACACGAGTTACTTCTTTGGCATTAATATGTTGCTGTTGAAATGCATAAACTTTGAAGTTGTGCATTAGAGATAGCAATAGGCTAGATATTCATCCAACTTGTCTAACCCACAGAAGATATAAACAGATCCATAAACCCTAACCAACCCTAACCCTTAAATACTACCACATAGACTTAACCCTAAAATTATCCTATCTATAAAACCTAATCTAAAATCCTAAACCTGATAACACTAACCCCAACCATATTGTTAACCATAAACCTTTACCCTAACCCTAAATGCTAAACCAAAACTTAAAGATAGATGCATGTCTCTCTTTATCTGAGATTACTAACTCCCAATCAATTTGAATTGACTTGAATCTTAATTTTTATAGAAACATTATAAAGCAATGGATAAGTCTTGGATTATACAGCTGCGTAATTCACCTGCATATGAACAAGGTGTTCGGGCTTTTATTGATTTTGCATCACAAAAGCGTGGAATTGAAGGTGAAATATTATGCCCTTGTCTATTATGTGGGTTTAGAAAATGGCAGAAAAGAGATGTTGTGTATGATCACCTAATTTGTACATAATTCCCAAAAGGTTACACTTTTTGGTTCCAAGATGGGGAGACAAACATGGGAGAAGCCAGTAATGTTGCTGCTGCATTTAATGCCAATGACACCCATGAAATTATGGTTGATGAAGATCCAATGCAGAACATGATCAATGATGCATTTGGAGTTGATATGCAGCACCTAAATGAGCATAACCTTGAATGTGATGAAGATATTTCCGAAGGGGGACAAACAACAACAAATGAAGCCAAAGAGTTTTTTAAACTAGCTAAACATGGAGAGCAACCATTATATGAAGGGTGTACAAAATATGCAAAGCTTTCTGTCGTAGTGAAGTTGTATCACATTAAATGCCTTTGTGGGATGACAGACAAGGCTATGACAATGGTATTGGATCTATTACAAGATGCATTTGACTATGCAAAAATTCCAAAATCATTCTATGAGGCAAAGAAAACTATCACCAAGTTAAGTTTGGACTATCAAAAGATAGATGCATGCCCAAAAAATCGTATGTTTATTGGGGTGTCAATGATGAAAATATGCAAACATGCAAAGTTTGTCACATGTCCAGATGGAAGACAAAGAATAAAGGTGGTGATATTTTAAGATTTGATGATGGCTGCAATAAGAAGAAGGTGCCAGCTAAAGTTGTTCGATACTTCCCATTGAAACCGAGATTACAAAGATTGTTTTTGTCCTCGAAGACAGCGAATGATATAAGATGGCATGCTATGGATAATAACAACGATGGCATGATGAGGCATCCTCGGGATTCTGAAGCTTGGAATAAGTTTGATTCGATAAACACCTCATTTGCATTAGACCCACGCAATGTGCGACTTGGATTAGCTACTGATGGTTTTAATCCCTTTGGTAACATGAGTTCTAGTTATAGCATTTGGCCGATTATCTTAGTTCCTTATAATACCCCTCTGTGGGTATGCATGAAGTCTACATCCTTTATAATTTTAACAATCATCCCTGGTAAAAAAATGTCGGGGAATGATATTGATGTTTATCTACAACCTTTAATTAAAGAGTTGAAGGAGTTATGGCATGATGGTGTGGATGCATATGATTCTGTTAAGTGGGAGATGTTCAAGTTGCATGCAGCCTTGTTGTGGACTATTAGTGACTTTCCTGGTCTTGGAACATTGTCCGGATGGAACACCTACACTGGACTTGCTTGTCCAACATGCAACTTTGATAGTATACCTTTTTCTCCTTCCTTATAGTAGGAAATGGTGTTTTATGGGTCATCGACGCTTTCTTGATCAAAGACATAGGTTTAGACTGAACATGATTCGTTTTAATGGATAGCAGGAGCTTCGTCATCCACCCAAAATAATTTCCGGTTTTGATGTTCTTGATCAAGTCCAGAATGCTGATGTCACTTTTGGTCGAAGTCGAGATGTTGGAGGAAAGGGGAAGAGGGTACGTGGCAATGTAGGTGTTAGACAATGGAAAAAGAAAAGCATATTTTTTTATCTTCCTTACTGGGAGTCCAACTTATTGCGTCACAATCTTGATGTGATGCATATTGAGAAGAATGTGTTTGATAATATTTTATACACCTTGTTAGGTGATAGTGCAAAGTCTAAAGATCACCTCAATGCTCGAGAAGACTTCGTAGAATGGAAGTGTAAGTCAGACCTTTGGCCAGGTGAGAATGGGAAATATCCTTTAGCAATCTACGCAATGAATAATAAAGACAAGAAGGCATTCCTTAGTACTTTAAAGAACATTTCAGTGCCAGATGGTTATTCAAGCAACATTTCGAGGTGTATCGATGTAGACACACTTCGAGTTAATGGAATGTTAAAAAGTCATGATTGTCATGTATTGATGCAACAACTTCTACCATTGGCTATGAGGGTAGCATTGCCTGAACAGGTGTCCAAGATTTTAATTGAATTATGCTCTTTCTTTAAACAAATATGTAGTAAGGTGTTGAACGCCACAAGTTTAGAAAGATTGCAACATGAAATTGTTCTAACTTTATGCCACATGGAAATGTTATTTCCCCCTTCGTTCTTCACAGTCATGGTCCATTTGATTGTTCACCTTGTTGATGAAGTTAAGCTAGGAGGTCCAGTCCATTATCTGTGGATGTATCCTATCGAGAGGTACTTGGGACAATTGAAGTCGTATGTACGCAACAAGTCACGACCTGAAGGATCCATTGCACAAGGTTATTTAATGCAAGAAATTCTTACATTTTGTTCTCGTTATCTTGATGATATTGAGACTAGATTTAATCGACCAGGTCGTGTTGATGATGTATGTAATGAAGAACACCCTAACCCACGTGTTAAGGAATTTTTCCTCCAAGTTGGAAATCCACTTGGTGGTTCTTCATATTTCAATCTTACACTGACAAAAAGATTACAAGCTCATAGGCATGTCCTAATCAATTGCCCGACAGTTGACGTTATCTCAAGTGAGTAACACTTATACATTTACCAATAAAAGTTCAGCTTCACGTTGTATGCCTAATATATTTTTCATACGTAGGGATTTTAGAGTGGAGGTGCGGAGACGCATTAGACATCGAACAAGGAGTCAAGCTGAAGTTGACAAAATAGTTCATAGAGAGTTTGTTACATGGTTCACTAAACGGGTGAGACATTGTCTCATGTTTTGCATGAGTAGTTACCATCAACTTGTTTGTCTATGGAATGACTAATAATACTATTGAAATCTTATTTGTAGATTGTTAGAGAAGCGGAAAATTTGAATGAAAGTGATAAAACTTTCATGCTTTCTCTTGGTCAGGGTCCCATTGTCCAAGCTAGAAGATTCAATGCATATAATGTTAACGGGTTCAAATCTCGAACCTTGTCACGTGATCAGTGTTTGAAAACTCAGAATAGTGGGGTACATGGTTCGTTTGGCACTAGAAGTTATTCTAGTAATAACGATCCTCAAATGAGGTTTGGGGATGTCTTATACTATGGAAAACTTGTAGACATTATAGAGATAAACTATTGTGGCTTATTCATGGTTCCTTTGTTCAAATGCCAGTGGGCTAATACCACTAATCCTAGCGGCATTAAAAAAGATAAGTTGGAATTTACTTCAATTA
>JAVKPL010007868.1:0-31694 GCA_032173675.1 Gastrolobium villosum | reverse complement strand
ATTCACAAGGCTTTAGAGGAGAACGATACAATTACATACCAAGCAAGTAAAACAAAACATTAATTTAACAAGAAATCCAAACAGAAAATGATCCAAGAAAAAATGTCCATGACATACAGGGAAAGTGGAGCTTGTTGGGAGGATCAAGACTGAGCCTCCTCCTTGTAGGAAGCAGAGACTTGGCCACAGATGAAACCGTGGCCGAAGACTGATGAGTGGATCTATCAAGAGATTGAAGATTCTGGTTTTGCTGATGGACATTGTGCATATAAGAAGTGGAAGAAGCTGAAGATGAAGGAGTGTGTGTTTGCCAAAATGGCATTCTACAAAAACTCCAAACCTTCCCATCAGACCCTGATTTTTCCACTCTCCACCTCCATTCTTAGCCGGAGTCTCACCGGGGACGGGTCACTTCTGCAATGGGTCTCAGAATTGCTTGCAAAGTTTTAAGCTTTTTATTCACTAGGTGAAGGACCAGAAGGTAGATTTGGCACTTATAGCAGAAATCCTATATGGGTTGTCACTATTGGTGAAAGCACTCAAACGTAGTAAGCCCGAGAAAACCCCAAGATTGTTGAATGTGACCTTACGTTGTATTTGATTTACAACTTTTTCTTGTTTTGTCCAAAATGGTGGTTGTTACTGGTTAGCACCTTTATGAGTGAGACAATTTGGTAGAAGAGAGGATTGGGGTGTGAATTTTACTGTGATGGAATGAATAACTCGGATCTCAATGCTTCCAATTTTATGTATTTTATTTATGTGTTTGAGTTCCGGTTGTTTATGGTTTTTGCAGTTGGTTGGTTTGATTCTACCATTTCTGTAATCATTTGCTGCTTCTTTTTGAGATTTCACATATAAGATTGGCATCTTACCTTTTCATCCACCATGGTAATTTCTGAATTTATACCCATTAATTAAGGGATTAGTATTTGGTAGAGATAATTTTATACCTTATATACTTATAAAAGTAACGGTTTCAATTTTTTTTTGTTTCTTCCCTCATTTCTTTTCACTTCAGATGATTTTATATACATCCCATATATTTTTATATAAGTAGAAAATAATTTTTTTATAACATAAAAAATCTTAACCCCTTGAATAAATTATATGAATCTTTGTTTTTGTTGATTATTTTAATTTTATTTGCTAACCATATTCTAGAATTGTTATTACTCAAATTATTCTGTAACAGTCTGCTAGGTGATTAAAAGCATGTTTAGTATGATGTGTAAAGTTTGATAGTATAAACTTATACTATACTATACTATATGTTATGACATTTTCAGTTATTTGATGTGATCATCCTGTAGTATAAACTTATACAACAGAATCTCTTAATACATCAAAATAATGTATAACTTAATTGGGCCTTTGGGGGTATGATTAGGCTTTATAAGGGATTGAACAATTCTTAAGAATCAATATATCATTTCAATATTAATATATTAAAATAATCTTTTTAATATATTAATTTTTAAAATATTAGAGGATATTATCTTATATAATATCATACCAAACGCTGGATAATATTAAAATTTAATGAGGCCTTATATAATTAGATATTATACTACCAGATCTTACACTATCAGATATTATCATATACTATACACCAAAAAATGCCCTCTGCACATGATTGCCTCCATTTATTTGTTACGATTTTTCTGGTTTTTTTTTTTTCTTCTTCTTTCCTTTCTTAGTTTATTTAATAACATAAATCCATGATTTGTGGTAAACAGTAACACCAGAAAAGGTGTAGGATGAGTTGTGATTTCTGCTCTTCCAAGCAAAAAGCAGTTTAGATAAGAACAAAAACAAGATCAGCATCACACAATCAACTTGGCTTCAAATGTAAATATGAAATAAAAAGTCATGGATGGATGCTTTTACCAAATTGACATTTCGTTCCTCCTTTTTATTCCCTCTTTTGTTTGATTCTCCTTGTGCTTGAAAAGAATACAGGAAAGCTTCTTTTAGCTCAATAGTCTATCCCATAATGCCATGATATGCTATGATAGTGGAACATTACCAGTGGGTGATAATTAGGACTAATTGAATAATAACTTTTTGATTTATTATTTTTAATATTTATATAAGGTTTGTATAAAAAATGTTAAAAAAATAAGTTATTAGCATTTCTCAACAAAAGTAATTCACTTATCCTCTTTCTTGTGGTCCTCTTGCATAAGGGCGTCTTTATCCCTTTTGTTTTCAGTATATTATATCATTATGTATTGGTAATTACTTTAGTCAGTAATTTGCTTGGGAATAATCAAACACCCATTGCCCTAAATATTTGAATTTGAACTCTGTGTTTGTGCACAAAGTTGGAATGAAAGGTTTATGTGAGAAAGATAAGCAATAATATGGCCCGTTTGAATCCTGTTTTTAAAAATTGTTTTTTACTTAAAAATAAAATAAAAAATGTTTGATAATACTTTTATTTCATAAAAATATTTCCAAAAATTATAACTACTTTTTAGATTTTAGAATCAAATTTAAAAAATATATTTAAGTTGTTTCTATTTTGTGTTTTGACTTTTAACTTTAAAAAAAATACTGAAAATACTCATTTCATTAATTATTCTAAAAAATAATGAGTCTATTATTCATGTTTTTTTGGGACTATGCAGTTGTTCGTGAATTATGGTGCGAATTTATTCCTCTGTCGCATCACTATGAATTCTTCATGGGAAATCTTTATTTTTGGTTGCGTGATTTTTGGTTTACAGAAAAGCTAGATATCCGCAATTGGTCTTCTATTTTTGTTGTTTTTATTTTTCAAAATTGGTGTTGGAGAAATAATGTTGCTCATTCTCATTTGATAGCTCCTTCGCAGCCTCATTTTGTTGGTGTCATTAAGCGTGCCATTCTTGACGTATTGGGATCTTTTTCCTCTTCTATTTCTCATCTAGTGGAGGCTTTGGTTTGTTGGGATTTTTCTTCCTTTGGGTTTGTTAAACTTAACACAAATGGTGCTGCGAAGGGAGTTCCTGATGTTGCTGCTTGTAGTGGTTTAATTCGTAATTACCAAAGGAATTGAGTTCTTGGATATTGTGCTCGTATTGGTATTTGTAATGCATTTGTGGTTGAGTTATGGGGGGTTTAGTATGATTTTAATATTGCGTGGCACAGAGGTTGGTGTCGTCTAATTCTTAAGAGCGACTCTACTTCGGTGGTCGCTTTGCTCATTAATCGTGGTGATGTGGCTCATGAGTCTCGTTCGTTGACTCGTATACGGGCACTTTTAGATCGTGATTGGTAGGTCTTGGTTACACATACTTTTAGAGAAGCCAACAACTATGCTAATTGTTTAGTTAATCTCCTTATTCTGAATTCTTCTTGTTTGTGGTTTCTCCTGCTCGATTAAAATTGTTGCTTTAGGCATATGCTGCTAAGGAACAGGATAGTTTTATTTATTTTGTGCTCTTGTACTTTCGTTGGTTTTTGTTTTCTTTATTTTGAATTTTGCTATTATTTGCTTTTTCAATTTCATGTATCAAAAAAATAAAAATAATAATTCTAAGAATAAAAAAAGCATAACACAATCAAACATATCTTAAATTGTTTATTAAGTAAACAAAATAAGACTACATTCATTATTTATTATAAGGCATTAATATTTCTAGTTATCTACATCTATTTTCAAAAAGATGTCATTTTGAATTGAAAAATTAAAAATTATAATTAGAAAAATTATTATAAAAATAAAATAAGGGGAAAAATTACTCCCATGTTACATGTAATAAATTTCTCTCCAACACACCCTTCGATAAATGTGCCACCTTTTTCTTTTCTTTTTTATTTTTTAAGTGGTGGAGCCCACAAGCTTGTCTCTATGATATGAGATAACTTATCTCCTTTAACATGAGATTAATAAAACCCTAAAATAAGTTGGTGCTACAACCCTTATTATAAAAATGAAATGGACACCAACTGAGGTTGGCTCAAGTGGCAAGGTATTTGGGTTCTCTTAAGCAAGGACTTGAGTTCGAGACTGTGTATGCAGAAAATCCTCGTTGAGAAATTTACCCGCCAATACTAGGTAACCGATCCGGGTCAGACTGGACATAGTCGGGGCGAAGCCCTGGAAACTAGTGGAGGAATCAAAAAAAAAAAATGAAATGGACGAGTATTCTTTATTCTGCTTTACATGATTAACAAACCAGTCTTGGACTCTTAGGTAGGAGCTTATTTGAAGTGGACCGGGACCACCATTTTTAGGTGGTCCCTTAGTGTAAATAGGAGGGTAAAATGGGAAAAGTGGAAAAATAATAGGGGTAAAAAAGGAAAGAGAAAATTAATGTTGTGAGAGGGAGTACCAAAAGTTCAGTGGTCCTGGAGCATGTTAAATATTTCCGAGGTAGTTAATCAGAAAGAATAACGAGTTAGAAAATGCAGCTGCAGCCTTTTTTTGTTCCTCATCATCTTTTTAAACCTTGGGCAACTCTGTTGAATACCGAGAGAGAAGAGAGGAATATTTGAAAGTAAAACTGTGTGTATCAACTACACAACGGAGTCTATTGTATAACTTAAAAGAAAGAAAATACAAACAGATATACTCGATGTGGGACTTCTATACTACTATTCTAAACTATCATTTACAACACTCCCCCTCAAGCTGGAGCATATAGGTCATATGCACCAAGCTTGTTACAAATAAACTCTATTCGAGGGCCTCTCAAAGATTTTGTAAACACATCTGCTAATTGCTCATTAGAGGGTACAAAGCTAGTTTCAATTTCACCAGCAAGAATCTTTTCTCGAACAAAGTGACAATCTATTTCTATATGTTTGGTTCTTTCATGAAACACTGGATTTGATGAAATATGTAGAGCTGCTTGATTATCACAAATGAGAGTTTCCTGTCCAGTGTCTCCAAACTTAAGCTCTCTGAGAAGTTGTTTAAGCCAGATGAGCTCGCAAGTAGTAGTCGCCATGGAGCGGTATTCTGCTTCAGCACTTGATCTGGCAACTACGCTTTGTTTCTTACTTTTCCAGGAAATCAAGTTGCCTCCAACAAAGACACAATTCCCAGAAGTAGATCTCCTGTCAGCTGGACAACCGGCCCAATCAACATCACAGTACCCAACCAATTGATCATGACCTTTATCTTCATATTCAAGGCCTTTTCCTGGAGATGCCTTGATATACTTAAGAATACGAATGATTGTATTCCAATGTTCTTGACATGAAGAATTGAGAAATTGACTGACAACACTAACTGCAAAGGAAATATCAGGCCGAGTGACTGTGAGGTAGTTCAATTTTCCAACCAATCTTCTATACTGCTCAGGATCTGAAAAGGGCTCCCCCTGATTTGGTAGAAGCTTGATACTTGGATCCATAGGAGTATCAACAGATTTTGAATTTAACAGAGCAGTTTCTTCAAGAATATCCAGAGCATATTTCCTCTGAGATATCACAACACCAGATTTAGATTGGGCCACCTCGATTCCTAAGAAGTATCGAAGTTTCCCAAGATCCTTAGTCAGAAAATGATGACATAAGTGTTGTTTCAATCGAGTGATCCCATGCTGATCACTGTCTGTGATGACAATATCATCCACATATACCACCAGATAAATAGAACCAGAAGTAGAATGATGAAAAAAGAGAGAATGATCAGCTGCACTCCGAGTCATGCCAAATTGTTGAACAACACTGCTAAATTTACCAAACTAAGCTCTTGGAGATTGTTTGAGGCCATATAGAGACTTACGAAGACGACAAACAAGTCCTGACTCCCCCTGAGCAACAAATCCAGGAGGTTGCTCCATATAAATTTCTTCCTCAAGATCACCATGAAGAAAAGCATTCTTGATATACAGTTGGTAGAGAGGCCAATGGCGAATAGCAGCCACGGCAATAAAAAGGCGAACAGTAGACATTTTCGCCACAGGAGAAAAAGTATCAATAAAATCCAAGCCAAAGACCTGAGTGAAACCCTTCGCCACCAAGCGAGCTTTAAGACGATCCACTTGACCATCAGGTCCAACCTTAACAGCATAAATCCATCGGCAACCAACCACAGATTTTCCAGAAGGAAGAGGTACCAGATCTCATGTGCCATTATGATGAAGAGCACTCATTTCATCAATCATAGCTTGTCTCCATCCCGAATGTGAAAGTGCATCACCTGTAGTCTTAGGGACAGATACAGAGGACAAAGAGGAAAGGGAAGCAAAATATGATGGAGAAAGACAATGATAACTGAGATTGACTGCATACCTGGCCGGAGGGCGAGTATCACGAGTACCCTTACGAAGAGCAATGGGAATGTCACTATCCGAAGGTGGGACCGAAGCCGTGGGAGGAGATGCAGTTGAATGTGAGTCCACAGATACATCTGACGAACTAGGCTCGATCTCATCAGCAGGAGAGGTGATAGAAGGAGAGTCAGAAACATGGATGGGTAAAGACGGAAGGTAAAGAAGGTCACTTGGGAAGGACGGTTGTACAAAATCAGTATCCACAAGAGTAGTAGAGGATCCAAAAAAGGGAACTGATTCAAAAAAGGAGACATCCGCCGAGATAAAGTATCGGCGTAAAGTGGGAGAGTAGCAACGGTAACCCTTCTGAGACCGAGGATAACCCAGAAAAACACATTTATGAGATTTGGGAGCTAATTTATCCAAACCTAGACCAAGATGATGAACAAAACACGTAGAACCAAACACATGTGGAGTTAAAGGATATAAAGTTTGATGGGAAAATAAAATAGAGTGAGGTACCTTATGATTGAGAACAGATGATGGCATGCGATTAATGAGATAGCATGCAGTAAGTATAGCATCACCCCAGAATGTGTATGGAACATTACCATCAATTAACAAGGCACGAGTGGTTTCAACCAGATGGCGATTCTTGCGCTCGGCTACACCATTTTGTTGAGGTGTATGAAGGCAAGATGTTTGATGGAGAATGCCATGAGATGAAAAGAATTGTTGAAATTGATGAGATAAGTACTCACATGCATTATCACTACGAAAAGTACGAATAGGAATACCAAATTGAGTTTTTATTTCATTGTAAAATAACTGAAAAATAGAAAACAACTCAGACCGATTTTTCATTAAAAATAACCAAGTACACCTGGAATAATCATCAATAAAAGTAACAAAATACTTAAACCCTAAAGTAGAAGAATGACGACTTGGTCCCCAAATATCAGAGTGGACCATAGAAAAAGGAGAAACAGCTTGACGACTAAGATGACTTGGGAACGTACTACGAGTATGTTTCCCATACTGACAAGACTCACAATTTAATTTAGAAAGAGACGATAAATGTGGAACCATCTTCTGAAGCTTTGTAAGACTAGGATGGCCCAGACGAGCATGTATAGTAAGAGGAGAGTCCACAGTGGAGCAGGCTGAAGAAGATGGAAATAGTTGATAGAGGCCTTGAGACTCACATCCTCTGATAATCTCCTTCCCCGAACTCCGATCCTGAAAGATGACAGAGGTTTTAGTAAAAAAAACAACACAGTCAATGGATTTTGTCAAACGACTAATAGAAAGTAAGTTAAAAGGAGAATCTGGAACATAGAGAACATGACCCAGAGATAAATTAGGTAAAAGAAGAACCGTGCCAATACCCCGTGATTGGACCAGAGACCCATTGGCCATAATAATAGTGGGAAAAGAACCAGTAGTACAAAGGGAAGTGAATAAGGACTTATTACCAGAAATGTAATCAGAAGCCCCAGAATCAAAAGTCCAAGGGCCTATAGAGTGCAACTGAGAGATTCCAGCAAAAGAATTACCAGTGGGAGCAATAGATGTAGTAGGACCTGATGGTTGCTTCTCAGACTTATTACCAGCCGGAGACCCAGAAACATTAGAGACGGGAGAGTCCATAATCAAGAGTAGAGAAAAAAAAATCCAAAAAGACTGATCACACAACTAACCGGAAGAGGGATCTGTGCGTCAACGCAAAAAGATGTCAAAACAGAAAAAAAAAAAAGACCGGATCCAGAATCGTCTCAGCAAGACGAAAAAATAGCAACCAGCCGCGGCCGGAACGGAGGCTGCACGCGCCTCCACGCACCGCCGGTTGGAGGAGGGTGCTGAAACTTGCACGCGCGCGGAAGAAAAACCGCCCGCCGAAAACTGACAATAGAGACCGTTCCGAAAAAAATAAATTGTAAAATACGATGAACAGTGGGTTCACCGAAAAAAAATAAAAAAATTCAAACGTTCCTTAAGCTCTTGATACCATGTTGAATACCGAGAGAGAAGAGAGGAACATTTGAAAGTAATACTGTGTGTATCAACTACACAACGGAGTCTATTATATAACTTAAAAGAAAGAAAATACAAACATATATACTCGATGTGAGATTTCTATACTACTATTCTAAACTATCATTTACAACAAACTCCAAGCAATTGCGTAGAGAAATTTGTAATCGACTCTTATATTATTTAAAAACACATTTAGAGCATGATAAACCAAAATTATTAGAACATTCACTGATAACTCTTCAAAATAGCTTAGTGAAAATTGATCTTTTGAATGTCTATGATTTATCATGTAAAATAAACACTAGTATCAGTTCGCTTTTTTGGTAATACCCTCGATAGCCTTACTACTGTGATATTATATTAGTCTTCCATTTTATGCATTTTTCCATCAGTTCATCGATTATGCAATTAATTCTATTGAGAGCATCGTCAGACCTAAGAACATTTTTTTCATTCTTAAAGTTGAATTCCAAACCTTTGAAAACAAATTTCATATCACCTCGATCGATTACGCGATTAGTCCTATTTGAATATTGTCAAATCAATTATAGGAATATATTATTTTTTTCATTCTTAGAACTTAAACTCCATATCTTTGAAAACAAATTCTATACCACTTGGCTCAATGGTTATTAACTTCTTTATGCGCATCGATTTAAATCAAATTGTTAAAACAGGAAATTCTTGCTGCCATCCTCCCCTTAATCTCTTTTCTTCTGAAATCAAGTAAGTTTAAGCAGAGAAATGATAATACAAACTAATGTTTCACCCTAGGCAGCATTAGCCATATAAAAGTGAAGAGTGGTAAAGAATGCATATAAAATTTGAATCATAGCTTAACACTTCCATCTTTCATTTGTCAAAATTTACATCAATATATGTCACAGTGGAAAAAGCAATTTTGGATAGTAAACAAGCACCATCAAAGGTCAACATGACCCCATATCTCTCATTATGAGCCTTCCCTTGTGACTAAGGTTCAATCAAATACACAATATTTTCCAATTGCCCTGGTGGCTCTAGTTGGGACCCCAACAACTCAAGTACATGACTTTCCTCAAGGATTCCTCTGAGTGCTTTGCCTCCTCTTCCCTTAGTGTGTTGGTAACCATAGCAGAAGAGGATGAAGAAAGCTTCTTTGTTTGAGACAAAGATCTAACATTGTTTTTGACATGATGTTGAGCTGATCTTAAAGCATGATTCCACCTGCACAAGCCCTGGTCCTTCAAGGCCTCCACAACTCCAACACTTGCTGCCACAGTCCAAGCTTTGCTTGCTGAACTCATAATGCAATAATCTTTTTGAAACACTTGCTTTGCTTTGCTTTTCAGATCACAAAAAATAACCCGAATATGTAGTTTGATAATATTGTAGTGTGGTTTAGTTGGGAATATAGAAGAAATCTCTAGCAATATTTTGGATTGATGAAGAAAATGAAGGGAAGGTGGTCTTATATAGTGGGAAGCGCTTGATGTGTCAAGGTTTCCAAACTAAGGAAACGGACAAAAGTTTGGAAAAACCACAGGCATAGAGCTATAGCTAGCTACTGGTTTTTGGGAAGCCAATGGTTTTGTTGTGCTTGAGTTTCGAAATCGTGTTCAATGTATCCGCAATTTTAGGACCACGTGTCTTTGTCACAGTAAGTGTCGCACTCACTAAATATTGTAACATAACGTTAGACTATTATTATCATTATATTTTTTTTTGGTTACATTATTATCATTAATTTAATTAGTGGGAAAATGAGATTTTGATGGGGCAGATGCGGTGACGGTCTAGTAGCACGGACACCGACACGGGACACGTGATATGATACGACACGACACTCCGACACGTTAATTCTAAAAAATATTGGATTTCGACACGTTAGGACACGTTTTGATATTAAATAATATTTTTAATTTATGTAGTGTATATTATATTTAATATTCAGTAATTTAACAAAAAAATGAATCTAAACTTATAATATTCATAAATTTTGCAAAGAAACATAAGATATCCCAAATATTTGTATTAAATTCAATAAAATGGTAATCGCAATCCAATGAATCTAATAATTTAAACTAAAAACTCAACGCAACGCAACGCAACCTTTGAAATTTTTTTTAAAATTTTATAACGCATGTTGAAGTGTCGGAGAGTGTCGGAGTGTCCGAGAGTGTCGGGAAGTGTCGGACATGACACTTCAGGATTTTTGAAGTGTCGGTACTTCATAGGTGACGGTGGTTATTTATTTTTTTGGAGATAAGTGAAAGGTGGTTATTATACATGGGAATCTATAGAAGAGCAAATTACTAGGGAAAACAAACACCCAAACATTGGGAAAAACCAAGGGCTGAGAGCGATTGCTAATGGTTTTGGGGACATGGTTTTTGTGTGGATTTATTTCGGAAAAAGTTAAATACATACTCACTCCATATAAGTCTACTTCAAATAAATGTAATTAAAATAATGAAAAAATAATTTTACTTTTGTTTAAAAAATATTTCTTTAAAAAAAATGAAGAGTTTAACTTCATTTTCTTAATCTTTACATAAGATAGTTATCTTATGTTGTAGAGAGAAAATAGCTAGGTCCTACCATTACAAGAAAAATGAAAAAAAAAAGATACGGAAACGAAATGAAAGAAAATGAGATAAGAGAGTAATATTTTCCAAAAATAAATATGTAAGTGAGAGAAGAAATTTATGGGACGGATAAAAAACAGAAATATTAAACTCTTAAAATAATTTTATTTACACAATGTATATGTAGGCTAAAATCATTCTATCATAATTTTATTAAATTTTTTTAACAACAGTATATTGGGATCTTTAATGATTGTATATAGGGTTGGTTAACGGGCCGAGCCGAGCCGAGCCGAGCTTTGATCTTAACGGGCCAAGCCTGTATTTAAATATGTCTGATTGACCTTAGCATGTTACCTGTCATGAATATAATATTGGCCTGTGACCTGGTTTATTTACAAAAAATAAAAGCCTGTGTGAAGCCTGTCTTAGTCTGTTAGCATGTTAAAGAATAAAAATAAGAGAACAAAATTCCCCAAAAAATCAATTTCCAGATAGAAACCTTAGCTTCCAATTTGCACCAATAATTTACAAAGTTTACAATAAATAAATAAAAATTAAAGTGAGAGAAGGTAGATAACAAGTTATATTATCTTAGCCCATTATAAAAAAAAGTGCTCAACAAAAATAAAAATAAAATAAAAAAATTGACACAAACAAGCAGTGCAGTGCACAATGGAACGAATGAGTTTTTGTGGGTTTGTTTGTGTGAAGGAGGATGAAGGATAATATAGAACAACACTAGTAATTCCATAAATATACATAAATTCAATATATATCCAAATAGCATAATATAGAACAAAATCATTCAAAAAGTCTGTTAAACCAATAAAATGGGGTGAAATAAATTGATGAGAGAGAGAGTTATTACAAGTAGTATAAAAAATATAAATAAATATTTATAGACCAGGCTAGCCTGGGAGGCTCTAAGGCCGAGCTTATGAATTAGAGCCTGATGCCTTTTTATTAAACGAGCTTTTATAAAAGTCCAAGTCTGGTTCCAACACGAACTTTTATTAAACGAGCTCAGGCCTTTACGAGCCGAGCCAAAGGCCCCTTACTCGTTTACCACCCCTAATTGTATATTCCATTAAAAAGGGGTTATGCTGAGATTAAGGATATTACGAGAAAAAAAAAGATATTAACGAGGAAGGTTATTAGATGCAACGGGAAAGAAGGAGAATAAGGGAACTTTCAATATTGTTGAAGTTCTTTATTTTTATGCCAAATTTTTTTCATGTAGAACAAAACTTGAAACTCATAAATAAGCCAGAATAATTTGTTATGCTGTATAATTTTCCATTTAATAGCCTGCGTAGTTACGGTAGCACATAATATTTTGTTATGCTGTATAATTTTCCATTTAATAGAAAAATAATTTACACTTAAAAGTTAAAACACAAATCTTTCTAACAGTATTTAGACATTCATACTTATGTTTTACTTTTGTAATACAAACAAATGCACAAAAATATGGGATGTAATTAAGATAAACATTAACATAACATAGCTCCATTTCATGTCCAAAAGAAAGAATTCATAATGCTACTCAGTACAACATTTCCATGAATTAGACTTAAAATAAAATACATACAAATATATGAATGGTCAAAACAAAAAATAAGTTTAAAAATCACTCGTTATCTATTAGTGATTTGCGGAAGGAAATACGTTTTAGCGACTATTCTGGTTGAGTGCTTTAATCAGCCCTGTCTTACAAATTGAAAATATGGCCTGCAATTGGAATTGATTCATTCATGGTTAAGGTTATTGAAAAAAGACTAGTGCTCTGTCACCACACTTCAAATTCTGAAATCCAAGGGCTACAAACAATGTGTGTTATGCACCAACACTCCAAAAGTTTAAGATATAGTTACTGTAAACAATTTTATATTAATATAACAAGTTTATGACTTATGATTTTCGTTGATTTATATAATTCTTATCTTAAATGAAAATTGAAATCTTATGTTGTAGAGATAAAAAATACGTGGAATTCAAGTGTTAGAAAAAATGATATATAGAACCCGTGTCAGCACGAAAATTGAAAGATGTGTAAGAAAATTTGAATTATCATGTTGAATGAGAATTATAAAATCCATACATCTATGTATTTGCAGTTTTCAACCACAGAGAAACACGAACATACTATGAAGACACTTTCTTCATTGAATAATATTGTCCTTCATTAAATTTTTTGCATAATCTACAATCACTATTTATACAAAGCATAGATTCATTTCAAATTTACAGATGCTGGTTTTCCTCTTGAGTTTAGTTGGGACCCCAGCAACTTAAGTACATGACCGTCCTTAAGGACTCCTCTGCTTGTTTGGCCTTCTCATCCTTTAATTTGGTAGCAGCAAGAGCAGAAGATGAAGAAGAGAGATTCTTTGCTTGAGAAAAGGATCTAACATTGCTTTTCAGGTGTTGCTGAGCAGTCCTTAAAACATAGTTCCACCTACACATGCCCAGCTGGTCCTTCAAAGCCTCCACAGTTCCAACACTGGCAGCCACTATCCAAGCTTTGGTTGTTGCACCACTCATCTTGTAACTAAGAAGTTAAGATGTAGAGTTGTTAAGTTGAGAACACTGAATGCTATTAAGAAGTGTTGTTGTTGAATATTGCTGGAGAAAAAGGAAGAATGGTAGCTCTTATTTATAGGGAAGGGTAAAGATACCAGGTGCTAGAGTGAGTGGGTAAATACAACCGGCAACAGACTTGGTTTGGGAGAAACCAGAGGCTGTGCAAAGCGGTTTTTGAAATTAAAAAAAAAGAATGCGGCACATTCACTCATGTTTTGGACCACTTGTCAGTGTCACATATAATACTGATTCCTTATCCTAAAATCTGCTTACCATATTTTTTTAGCAGTTTAATATTGGATTCTATTTCTCTCGTTTAATATTACAGAAATAAATTTTTAACACACACGAAATAAATTTCGGCCCCACCTTCATTTTTTCTCTCTTTTCTTATCTTTTGTTCCACTTATAATTTTAATTCTACTATATAAGATAACTCTTTTTTTATAACATAAAAAAATAATTTCTCTTTAATATTTGTACATTATTATATAAGAAAATTATATATAAATAGAAAAATGATCCGTTTATAATTTTTTTTATAAATTACATTAAGTATGATCGGTCATTTGCTCTTGATTAAAGTATGACCGGTTATACACTCTTAATTAAAGTATGACCGGTTATACTTAATGTAATTTGTAAGAGTTTGTAAATAAAAATTTTGTAAATATAACTTTTCCCACATAACTAATGTTATTCACTTTTTTTAGAATAAGAACTGGGAACTACTAAAGCGGCTCTTTGACCCACTTGGTTTTTTTATCCCTTTAATTTTTCAATTTAATATTTGATTCACAATATTTAACAAAGAGGTCATTGAGTGACACAAGAGAGATCCAATGGCATTGAGTGTTGTGACCTCCCCGTGTCACTGACACATTCTTTTATTTTTATTTTTTTAATTGAGTGACGCCCCTTTCGGGGGGCACTTACAGGATTGTGCAAAGTGGCATAATCTAGTTAATCTTGTTACCATAAAATTTCAGAATGTCATAACTTTTGACTCGGATATTAAAATCAAATAATTTTTTATTTCACATAATTTTTTGAGATCTACACAATGACACCTTATTTTGCATTTATAAAAAACTCACAGACTAGTAAGTCAATGTTTGTTTAAGTGATAGAAATATCTACTCAGAGACTAATAAGTTACTTTCGGATCTTATATTCTCTCTACGATATCTAAGAAAAAGATATCTTGAAGTTGCAAATCACTATCCACCGATGGAAAGAGCGTTTGCCAAACGGATGATGTCTGTAGATAATAACAACATAATAAAGAGAGATTAGTCTCATACCGATAAACTTTAGCTCTTATTCTTAATTTTTTTTTTTTTATAAAGTTTACTTGTGAGTGGTAGTGTTCTGAATTTTGGTGACCTGATTGAGGGCCCAAGTCCAGCCGCCTTATTATCAAATAGGATCTTCGTTAATAAAGAATTGTCTTCCTTATTTGAATGATTTTCCTCGTAGATTGTCCTTGTCGGGACTTCTAAAGTACAAGCATCCTATGTGCACATAACACCTATCTAGCAATTTCTGACTAAAGTTTCATCACTCCAACAATGAATCAATCAATTAATAAAATCACTGCCACAAATTAAGACAAACATCAAACACAGCTGTTAAAACGTGCATGTTAATTGAGAGACTTCTCTGATTGGTGCACCTTCTCCATCATCCATTTCTTATCTTCCTTCAATTCATTCCAAGAAAAGAGAAAATTGAGAATTGCATAAAATGCAGTGAATCTTTGTTTAGTTGGGACCCCAGCAGCTCAAGTACATGATGGTTCTCAAAGACTCCTCTGACTACTTCGCTTTCTCATCCTTCAATTTTCCTGAAGCCATTGCAGATGATTGAGAAAAAAGCTTCTTGGCCCGAGACAAAGATCTCATATGAGGTTTAGCAAGGCTTGTTGAACTCATGATTCTTCTTCTGTTGTTGAGAACTCTTAGAACGATAAGGAAGTAGTATATGCTAACAGTTAAAACAGGAAATTCTTGGTGCCATCCTCCCCTGAATCTATTTCTTCTGAAATCAAGTAAGTTTAAGCAGAGAAATGATAATACAAACTGATGTTTCACCCTGAGAGGCAGCATTAGCCATATGAAAGTGAAGACTGGTAAAGAACGCATAGAAAATTTGGAATAACTTAACACTTTCATTTGTCAAAATTTACATCAATATATGTCACAGTGGAAAAAGCAATTTTGGATACTAAACAAGCACCATCAAAGGTCAACAATCATGACCCCATATATCTCATTATGGGCCTTCCCTTGTGACTAAGGTTCAATCAAATACACAATTTTTTCCAATTGCCGTGGTGGCTCTAGTTGGGACCCCAACAACTCAAGTACATGACTTTCCTCAAGGATTCCTCTGAGTGCTTTGCCTCCTCTTCCCTTAGTGTGTTGGAAACCATAGCAGAAGAGGATGAAGAAAGCTTCTTTGTTTGAGACAAAGATCTAACATGGTTTTTGACATGATGTTGAGCAGATCTTAAAGCATGATTCCACCTGCACAAGCCCTGGTCCTTCAAGGCCTCCACAACTCCAACACTTGCTGCCACAGTCCAAGCTTTGCTTGCTGAACTCATAATGCAATAATCTTGTTGAAACACTTGACTTGCTTTGCTTTGCTTTGCTTTAAAGATCACAAAAAATAACCCAAATATGTAGTTTGATAATATTGTAGTGTGGTTTAGTTGGGAATATAGAAAAAATCTCTAGCAATATTTTGGATTGATGAAACAACTGAAGGGAAGGTGCTCTTATATAGTGGGAAGCGCTTGATGTGTGAAGGTTGCTAAACTAAGGAAACGGACAAAAGTTTGGAAAAACCACTGGCATAGAGCTATAGCTAGCTACTGGTTTTTGGGAAGCCCATGGTTTTGTTGGGCTTGAGTTGCGAAATCGTGTTCAATGTATCCGCAATTCTAGGACCATGTGTCTTTGTCACAGTAAATACTTTAAAATAACGTTAGACTATTATTATCAATAAATTTTTTTTTGATAACAATTATTATCAATAATTAAATTAGTAGGAAAATGAGATTTTGATGGGGCAGGTGCAGTGAAGGTGGTTATTTATTTTATTTTTGGGTTTTCATTCCCTCTTTCAACATAACACAATAAACTTTCATATACACGTAACATTTTGTGGGGTCCACACATTTAAAAAAAAATATGGCACGCAAAACAAATCTCTATAAAATTACACAATCACTTTTCCTATAACATAAAACCCTTTATTTTTTTTAGGCAAAAGAAACTAGAGAACTAGAGTGGCAAAGCGGGTTCAGCTCGGCAGGCCAACCCGCCCCACCAGCTAAACGGGGCGGGGTGGGCTGAGTTTTTCAACTCGTCTCAAAAGCGGGGCGTGGCGGGGCGGGCTCATTTTTTGGCGGGTTGATGGCGGGTATAGACGGGCCGAGGCGGATCAGTGTAAAATAGTCTCGGGCTGACGGACCAATCCGCCCAACCCGTCAAACGGGGCGGGCTGAGTTTTTCAGCCCACTTTGAAAAGCGGGGTGGGGCGGGCTGACTTATTTTTTGGCGTGCTGATGGCGGGATGAGGCGGGGGCGGGGCGGGGTGAGGCGGGGTGAAGCAGGACAGGGCGGGGGCAGGGCGGGCCGCCCACTTTGCCACCTCCGAAAGAAACACCCAAACATTGGAAAAAACCAAGGGCCGAGAGCGATTGCTAATGGTTTTGGGGTCATGGTTTTTGTGTGGATTTATTTCGGAAAAAGTTAAATACATACTCACTTCATATAAGTCTACTTCAAATAAATGTAATTAAAATAAGGAAAAAATAATTTTACTTTTGTTTAAAAAATATTTCTATAAAAAAAAGGAAATGTAAGAGAGAGAAGAAATTTATGGAACCATGATGAGTGTGGCAGATAAAAAGCAGAAATATTAAACTTTTAAAATAATTTTATTTACACAATATATATATATAGGCTAAAAAGGGGTTATGCTGAGATTAAGGATATTACGAGAAAAAAAGAAGATATAAACGAACGAGGAAGGATATTATTTCGGGAAAGAAGGAGAATAAGGGAACTTTCAATATCGTTGAATTTCTTTATTGTTTTGCCAAAAAAAATTCATGTAATCACAGTGCTGAATTTTTTTTTTTTTTGGTCACGCTAAACGCTTTCATTGTTCCTTGATCCGAAAACTATTCTTCATCTTCTGTATGTATATGACAAGGTTGAATTCATTAATATTTTCTTTTTCAGCCAGGATTATTAGAATTGAAAATCATTTGGTCGCATACAAAATTCCAAAAAAAAAAAAAAATGTAGATGAACTTGACAACTGATGGACGTATTTGCAATTTGTAAAAATCTGACTTTGCAACTGCTATTCATTACAATCATATGTAATTAATATAAAAGAATCAATACAAGCCAATATCACGTGAGAAATCTCAGTCTCAGTTGCCTAAACTCAAAGAACAAAATTGTTTTCTCTATTGTGTTTCTCCTTTAGTTGGGACCCCAGCAGCTTAAATACATTACTGTCCCTAAGGATTCCTCAGCCAGCTTCACCTTCTCATCCTTTAGTCTGCTAGAAACCATAGTTGAAGAGGAAGAAGAAAGCTTCTTTGCCTGTGAGGCTGTGAATGTGACAAAGATCTAACATGGTTTTGAACTGATTTGAAAGCTGAATTCCATCTGCAGATGCCCTAATCCTTCAAGGCCTCCACAACTCCAACACTAGCTGCCACAATCCAAGCTCTGTTAGCTGAACTCATTCTTGTATATAAAGTGCTCCTCTCAAAATTGTTGCCCTTAAAACTTTTTAGATAATGGAAGACAAGTATTAGTTATAGTCAATGGATTTATGTTTTTTGATTGATGAAGCAAATGGAGTGTTGGTACTTATCTAGAGGAGCTTGGGAATGCAAACAAATAACATTTTTTTATATTTTAAAACCAGCCCCTATTGCATAGCGTGGCCACATGTCTGTGTCACTTATGAGCATACCTTTGGTAATACTAGACTATGTACTCCTTTATTAAAAGTAGAAAAAAGTGATGGTTTACAGAAAAATAATTATATAAAGAAGAGTAAAATGATAAAAAAAATATTATTATTGTGGTATCACTATAATGTAGAATTTAAAATAAAAACAACTATTTTCTTGTGGAGAAGACAAAACTTGTATTTCTCTTTTTTGTGATATGTTGCTTACAATATGGATTAGTTTATATAGGCAGTAGATTGCCTTTTCATGAACCAAACATTAAATTAGCCATAAACCACAAAACTAAACTTCTAACTCTTAGTCTCTCTAACTCTTGGCCTTTCACTTTCTCACAACTCTTGGCCTTTCACTTTCTCACAACTCTTGGCCTTTCACTTTCTTACAACTCTTGGCCCTACACTTACCTAAACACATGAATGCTTAATTAAGACTATTAAATATAAAACTAACAAAACATTTAAAGTTTATTAACAATTCTCCTTCATAAACTTAAATGGTTCTGCCATCTTTCATCCCAAGCATCTTCTTGCAATTGTTGAGTAGCAACGTCGGCAGTGGCTTTGTGAAGATGTCCCCGACTTGCTCTTGACTGGTCACGTGTGTTAGCTCCACATTTCCTTCCTTTACTTGATCCCGGATGAAGTGAAATCGGACGTCAATATGCTTGCTTCTTTCTTGATTTACCGGGTTCTTGGCTAGCTCTATAGCCGACTTATTGTCAATTCGGATCACAGTTTGACTGACTTGTTTTTCCTCCAACTTGCTTAGCAAATTCCTGAGCCACATTGCATGACAAACACACCAAGATGCAGCTACATATTCAGCTTCACATGTCGACAGTGTCACAATAGGTTGCTTCTTCGAAATCCAGGTGAATGCCGTGTTGCCCATGAAAAACACATAACCAGCCGTGCTCTTTCGATCATCTACGTCTCCACACCAATCACTGTCAGAATATCCAATCAACTTGTATTTTGCCGAGCTCGAGTAGTGTAACCCGTGTGAAACTGTACCTTGAACATACCTCAGAATTCTCTTTACCGCTGATGTGCCTCTGGCAAGTGTGATTTTTCTATGTTAAAATTGACAAGAATAGAGTTATAAGAGAGCAATTTAAATACATATTTGCTAATTATATTGATTCTTTCTATGTCAATAATATTCACCTTTTAGTTGTATTTTTACAGGGAAAAGAAGTGAAAAATATAAAATGTCTGTAATGCAATTCTACACGGGTGCAACACACTACAAATTCCAGAAGCATGGCGCGGACCGGCACCACATTGGCGCACACCCGCGCCAGTTTCCGAACTGCACAGCGGTACTTTGGAAGTGGCGCAAACTGGCACCACTATGGCGCCAACCGGCGCCGGATTTTGGAAAATCAAAAGAAATGGCAGTAAAGTGGCGCTACTTGGCGCCATTTCCATGCCAAGTAGCGCCAAATTGAAGCCTACCAGCGCCATAATATTTTGTGACTTTTGGTGGCGCCTAGTGGCGCCAAAATGGCGCCAACTAGCGCCACTTTGCGAGCAATTTGTTCCAATTTTTAATTCTGGCAGTAGCGTGGCGCCGACTTGCGCCAAACCGGCGCCGGTTTGCGGGACGGATCTCCGTGTTTTTTTAGGGGTATTTTTGGAACGAGAAGAAAACAATATAAAAGGGACCTTTTATGCAATTAGGTCAGCAGACTTTGCAGATTGGAAGAAAAAAAGAACACAGATACAGGTGGTTGAGATTCATATCTGGACCGGGAGAAGAAAGAGGTAGCTGTGGCGTTCTTCGCGTTCTTCGTTCTTCATCTTCATCTTCTTTTTCTTTCTCTTTTATTTTTAGTTTATGTTGAATTTTAGATCAGCGATCAGTATGTTGATCGGCTAGATCATTTTTATTGTAGTCAGGGTCACGATCCATATGTGAGCCCTTGATACGAAGGATTGGTTTATGGTTTTTGATTTATATAATTATCTTTATCATTACTCTGTGCGAATTTGATATTCCCTTTGTTAGAATTGATCGATCTAATAGTTGGGGATATTCTGAGGATCAAAACCCTAGATAGGAATATTGGGGTTTTGATCTCGAAAGGGGGTAAGATAACAATCTGTATGCGTGCTAGGAATAGACGTGTATACGATTGCAGATGCTTAAATTATCGCGCCCATGGCTTGATCCCTTGAGAAACATTGCAAGGAATTGGGGTTTCTCATGGGATTAAAGGGTTAACCCTGCAAGGAATTGAGGGTTAACTATTAACTCATTTTAGAGGATAATTTATCTGAGTAATTATATAAATAATTATTGTAAATCAATCCGGAGTAAAAAGCGGGGATCATTTGGTGAATGAACCCTGGCTACAATACTTTTCTCATCTTCTTTACAAATCAATTTTCAATTTTATTGTTTTATTTTTCAATCTAAAAATACAAAAACAAGTATTTTATTTTCAAGAAATCAATTTTACCCAAATTGACAATATTTGTCAAAACCTTCTTTGAAATCTTCCATTCTTTAAGAAAAAGTTTAATTGATATTAGATCCCAATCCCTGTGGAGACGAACTTTATTTATCACTTTATTACTTATGCGATCGGTATACTTGCCGGAGAGCATCAAGTTTTTGGCGCCGTTGCCGGGGATTGGCGTTTCTGATATCATATAATCTTGATCTTTAGGATTGGATTTGTGAATATTTGTGAATATTTTTATTTTCTTTATTTATTTTAATTTTAATTTTATTTGAACAGTGTTACTGATCTCTTTTTTTGAGTTGTATGCGAGGTACAATCCCAGAATTTCCACTTAATTTGGAAATCACTAGAGCAGAAAAGAGGAACAGAAAACTTGCTCGGAAGAACCTTGTATTCAACGAGTTAGGAATTCTGTTTGAAGGAGCACAAACAATGGCTGGGAATAATGATGATGTGGACAATCCATTTATGGATACTATTCTGACTCCATCTTTTAATATGCCTAACTCAAGCATTGTTCAACCTGATATTGGTAACAATAATTGGCAGCTTAAGTCTTCCAATATTCAATTGGTGGAGAGAGCTCAGTTTGGTGGAGAGGAAAATGAAGATCCTCACAGGTTCATTGACAGATTCCTGATGATCTGTGACTCAACCAAGCACCCCCAGGTGTCCAATGATGCAGTCAGGCTGAGACTGTTTCCCTTTGCTCTTAAAGGGAAGGCTTTGAATTGGTTGGAAAGGCAACCAGCAAGAAGTATTCCATCATGGGAGAGTCTCTCAAATAAATTCTTTGCTGAGTTCTTTTCCATGGAGAGGTTTAACCAGATGGTGAATGATATCACCAATTTCACCCAGGCTGAGGGTGAAACTATGTGTGCAGCTTGGAATCGCTTCAAGGATCTAATGAGGAGATGTCCTCATTACCCCATGACCAATGGTGATCAGGTCCGAATTTTTTTCAATGGGTGTAAACCTGAAGTTCGGATGGTGCTGAATGGTGCAGCAGGTGGTAGCATCAAATCCTTGAGAGCAAATGAGACTCTTGAGTTAATAGAAAGAATGGCTGCCAATGAAAATGAAGATATGACAGCCAAGCCTAAGAGAGGGATTCTACACCTGGATAACAATGATGCGGTTCTGGCTGAGAATAAATTGTTAGCACAACAGCTAGCAAATTTGACCTCAAGGCTGGACAAGATGCAATTTTCCACTATCCAAGCTGCAGCTGTGGTTTGTGAATATTGCAAGGGTGAGCATGAATCCAATGAATGCTCATCTTTGTTATCTTCTCACTCTCCTCAACAAGTGCAGGTGAATGGAGTATGGTACGAGCAAAGGTCTCCACCAAGAAACATTCCTAGGAATCAGAATTTCCCTTCTGGAAATAACAATTTTCAGAGGAGAACTCAAGGCACAGGACTGGATTACAATTCCAACAACTACTTGCAGCCTCCACCAGTCCAAGCTAAGGAGCCTTCTGATTTGGAAAGGTTAGTTGGACAAATGGCCCAACACTCCAATGCCTTCATGGAAGAGACTAGGGCCACCACTAAAAACATGAATGCTTCTATCAGGAATTTAGAGAATCAAGTTGGCCAGCTGGCTAAGCAAGTTGCTGATAAAAATCCAGGCACTTCCTCTAGTAACACATTTAAAAATTCCAAGGAGGATTGTATGTTTATCACAACTAGAAGTGGTAAGGTGGTAGGAGCTCCAGAAAAGCTTAAGGAGCCAGAAAAAGAAGAGGAGATTCCTTCTGATGTACAGATACCTATTCAGAAAGGTGAAGAAAAAGAGCCTCCTATTGTTGCTGAAAAGAAGAAGTTTGAGCTGAATCCTGAATATGTGCGAGCCATGGCACCTTATCCTGGCAGATTCAATAAGGATGCTCAAAAGCAACAATATGGCAGATTTCTTGATATTTTCAAGAAATTGCATATAAATATCCCTTTTGCTGAAGCCTTGGCTGGCATGCCAAATTATGCCAAGTTTATGAAAGACCTCTTGTCAAGAAAGCACAAGTTGCAGGAATGCCAAACGGTGACACTCACTGAGGAGTGTAGTGCTATTATTACGAAGAAGTTCCCGCCTAAGCGTCATGATCCAGGGAGCTTCAATATTCCTATTGAAATTGGGAACACCAAATTTGGTAGAGCCTTGTGTGATCTTGGGGCAAGTATAAATCTAATGCCCTTGTCTGTTTGTAAATCTCTGGGGATTACTGATTTGAAACCCACTTTGGCATCTCTTCAACTTGCTGATAAGTCTGTAAGAAAGCCTAGTGGAATAATAGAAGATGTTCTTGTGAAGGTAGACAAGTTCATCTTCCCTGCTGATTTTGTAGTATTGGATATGGAAGGAGGAGCTGAAATGCCGCTTTTGCTGGGTAGACCTTTCTTAGCTACATCTCGTGCACTAATTGATGTGGAAAGCGGGAAGCTAGAGCTAAGAATGAATGATAAGACTGTTACTATTCATGTCTTTGATTCTTTAAAACAGTCTTCTCATAAGGACAATTGTTTTAGTCTTGAAGTCCTTAAGGAAGAAAAAGATGTAGCGGTTGAGGTTCCTCAAAATCTAAAAGTTGATGTCAAAGAAGATGGAACCCCAAAAGTGGAAGTGAAGGATCTCCCTCAAAATTTAAGGCGTAATCCTACAAAGAAGAAGGCAAGGAGAAAAGAAGTGGTGAGATTCTTTGATACAAGTTGGAAGAGATACCGGGAGCTGAAATTTGACAAGAGACACCGAGACTCTATCTCTCGGAAAAATCAAAGCTTCAAAGAGTTCTTAACATGGATCCATGGTTTGGATCAAATCTGGGAATGGTGGTCCCATACACCAAGGCAACCAGTACCACCAGATCTTTCATTTGTTGAGTCATCCCACACTGCTGAGGGGGATGACATGGAGGGCTGATCTTATCTCCTTGCTGATGGAGATATTGTATATTAGTTTATTTTTTTTGTTTCGTATTTTTAAGTTATTTTGTGTTGGTATATTTTTCTCTGATGTTTTAATGTGTGCATTATAGTTTCTTCTATATGCCACTATTTGTTCTATTGTGCAGGATTTTCTTCCTTCTTGGGGTTTAATTATTGCTGAGGACAACAATGCTCTAAATCTGGGAATGGTAGGCTTGCACCTTAGAACTGCAATTCTTCTATCAGGGGAGATATTCTAACTCTTTTAATTTTCTTAGTTATTTTTATAGTTATTTGGTGTGCCATTAATTTTTTTTAAAATAAATAAAAAAATGTGTGTTTTGAACAAATCCCAGGTTTAAATGTGCTCATCTTTTTAATGTACATGATTAAATTCTTGGAATATATTGTATGACTTTCTGACATAACATTGCATAGGCATAATTAGATTGCATGATTGCTCGTTTGTCTGAATTAAGATTGTGAATTCTGATAATGTCTGAAGTCAATTTTCTTGAGTCTGCATTGATACCATAGCTGTGAGGTTTTGAGCCTAAACACTAAATTTTTTGTTGAAAGGCCACACTGTTGTAATACTCTAGAACTTGATTTGTTTCTCTGTTATGCATGCATTGATTGATATGATAAAGACATTTTGTTCTTATTAGCTATTGGCCAAAATAGCCCACCTGTATGAAATTCTCCCTTGCTAGCCCTTTGAGCCTGAACTGATTTGTTGTAAAATGACCTGTGGCCTGATTAATGGCTTAGCCAATATTCATAGGACTTACCTTAGTTGAGATTGAATCATTGAATGTGTTGAAAATAAAATAAAGAAATTGAGGTAAGCTCCACAATGGTCAAGTAATTAAGGGATGAAAAAAAAAGTCATCTATGCCCTTAAAAAAAAAGAAAGAGAAAGGGCAAAATGAAAAAGGGTAAAGTGAAAAGCAAGAAAAAGGAAAATAAAATAAAAGGTGGTTGGAAGGAATTAATTCCCGAAATTCTGTGGGAATGTTAGTGGAGCAAAACAATTGATTGAATCTGTTAAAAGTGAAATAATATCAGTTTTCATTCTCTTTGTTGTTTGAGCTACTATCCAAATTTTCCTACCTATTACCCCGGCCAAGTTACAACCTGTGAAGTCCTTTTGATCAATTGATGCATGTGTTTGATTCTTCAATTTTAAGAATTTTTGAGAATATAATCAAGCATATGGTAGTGTTATAGCTTTGAGTAATTGAGTGCTTATGATACCCTTAAACACTGAGTGCTGAGTGAACATTATTTATCTGTGTGAGGGGTAATCAATGTAGACTTGTATATTTAAGAAGCTGATGGCATTATTGGAAGTTCATGATATTGAGTCAGGCATGCATGACATATTGTATCTGATAGTGTCTATGATTGTTATGTTGGATTAAGCGAATATTTCCTGGATTAAGTCTTTTACATTGCTGGGGACAGCAACGTTTAAATCTGGGAATGGTTTGATGTGCCTCTGGCAAGTGTGATTTTTCTATGTTAAAATTGACAAGAATAGAGTTATAAGAGAGCAATTTAAATACATATTTGCTAATTATATTGATTCTTTCTATGTCAATAATATTCACCTTTTAGTTGTATTTTTACAGGGAAAAGAAGTGAAAAATATAAAATGCCTGTAATGCAATTCTACACGGGTGCAACACACTACAAATTCCAGAAGCATGGCGCGGACCGGCACCACATTGGCGCACACCCGCGCCAGTTTCCGAACTGCACAGCGGTACTTTGGAAGTGGCGCAAACTGGCACCACTATGGCGCCAACCGGCGCCGGATTTTGGAAAATCAAAAGAAATGGCAGTAAAGTGGCGCTACTTGGCGCCATTTCCATGCCAAGTAGCGCCAAATTGAAGCCTACCAGCGCCATAATATTTTGTGACTTTTGGTGGCGCCTAGTGGCGCCAAAATGGCGCCAACTAGCGCCACTTTGCGAGCAATTTGTTCCAATTTTTAATTCTGGCAGTAGCGTGGCGCCGACTTGCGCCAAACCGGCGCCAACCGGTGCCGGTTTGCGGGACGGATCTCCGTGTTTTTTAGGGGCATTTTTGGAACGAGAAGAAAACAATATAAAAGGGACCTTTTATGCAATTAGGTCAGCAGACTTTGCAGATTGGAAGAAAAAAAGAACACAGATACAGGTGGTTGAGAGGCAGATCTGGAGATTGGAGGAGAAGGGCACTGGAGTTGTTCTTCGTTCTTCGTCTTCATCTTCTTTTTCTTTTTCTTTTATTTTTAGTTTATGTTGAATTTTAGATCAGCAATCAGTATGTTGATTGGCTAGATCTTTTTATTGTAGTCAGGGTCATGATCCATATGTGAACCCTTGATACGAAAGATTGGTTTATGGTTTTTGATTTATATAATTATCTTTATCATTACTCTGTGCGAATTTGATATTCCCTTTGTTAGAATTGATCGATCTAATAGTTGGGGATATTCTGAGGATCAAAACCCTAGATAGGAATATTGGGGTTTTGATCTCGAAAGGGGGTAAGATAACAATCTGTATGCGTGCTAGGAATAGACGTGTATACGATTGCAGATGCTTAAATTATCGCGCCCATTGCTTGATCCCTTGAGAAACATTGCAAGGAATTGGGGTTTCTCATGGGATTATAGGGTTAACCCTGCAAGGAATTGAGGGTTAAATATTAACTCTTTTTAGAGGATAATTTATCTGAGTGATTATATAAATAATTATTGTAAATCAATCCGGAGTAAAAAGCGAGGATCATTTGGTGAATGAACCCTGACTACAATGCTTTTCTCATCTTCTTTACAAATCAATTTTCAATTTTATTGTTTTATTTATCAATCTAAAAATACAAAAACAAGTCTTTTATTTTCAAAATTCAATTTTCATCAAATTGACAATATTTGTCAAAAAAACCCTATTTGAAATCTTCCATTCCTTAAGAGAAGATTTATTTGATATTCGATCCCAATCCCTGTGGAGACGAACTTTACTTATCATTTTATTACTTGTGCGATCGGTATACTTGCCGGAGAGCATCAGACTTCCTACTCAATGCATCTGCCACAACATTAGCCTTTCCCGGGTGATATTTCAGCTCAAAGTCATAGTCTTTCAAGAATTCAACCCATCTACGCTGCCTCATATTCAACTCCTTCTGATCAAACAAATATTTTAGGCTTTTATGATCACTGAACACAGCAAACTTCATCCCATACAGAAAGTGCCTCCAGATTTTCAAGGCAAACACAATAGCAGCCAGTTCTAAGTCGTGCGTCGGATAATTCTCTTCATGCGGCTTTAACTGTCTGGACGCATAAGCAATCACTTTTCCTTCCTGCATTAGTACGCTCCCTAAACCTTTCATAGAAGCATCACAATATAAAACAAACTCACCCTCCGGATCAGGTAGAGTTAACACCTGAGCAGTGGTCAATTTCTCTTTGAGTAACAGAAAACAATCCTCACATTCCTGGGTCCACACAAAAGGAGTGTCCTTTCGTGTCAATCGGGTCAACGGCAGAACCATTGCAGAAAATCCCTGTATAAACCGGCGATAATAACCAGCAATCCCCAGAAAACTTCTAATCTCAGTCACAGTCTTAGGTCGTTCCCAGTCGCTTACCGCTTCAATCTTGCTTGGATCCACTGCAACACCACTTGCAGAAATAACATGACCCAAAAATTGCACCTCAGATAACCAGAATTCACACTTAGACGGTTTAGCATATAGTTTCTTATCCTTCAACACCTGCATCACAGTCCTCAAATGGTCGATGTGCTCCTCCTTATTCTTAGAATAGATCAAAATGTCATCAATAAATACAATTACAAACTGGTCCAAATATGGTTTAAAGATGCGATTCATATAATCCATGAACACCGCAGGGGCATTAGTAAGCCCAAAAGGAATCACTTGATATTCAAAATGCCCATATCTGGATCGGAAAGCTGTTTTAGGTACATCCTCCGGTTTAATCCGAATTTGGTGACATCCGGACCGGAGATCAATCTTCGAAAACACACAGGCGTCCCTCAACTGATCTAATAAATCATCAATGCGCGGCAATGGGTACCGGTTCTTAATAGCCACTTTATTCAACTGTCGGTAGTCAGTACACAATCTCATGCTACCATCCTTTTTCTTCACAAATATCACCGGTGCTCCCCACGGAGACACACTCGGCCTGATAAAATTCTTCGCAGATAGTTCCTCAATGTGTTGCTTCAACTAGGCCAACTCAAGTGGCGACATCCGGTATGGAGCCAAGGAGATCGGCCCCACACCAGGCAATAGGTCAATCGAGAATTCAATCTCTCTCTCAGGCGGAAATCCCGGTATCTCATCAGGGAATACATCCTCAAACTCATTAACAACCGGAATAGAAGAAATCTCCTCCTTTTTGTCACCCACCAATCTGCCCAAAAAGACATAACCCAGATCCCCAGCCTTCAAGGCTTTCACAGTTTGACTGACAGATACAAAGACGGACAAACAGACGGCCTCTCATGAGATAGTAACAACCTCTTTCCGCAGCAATCAATCATTGCGCAGTTCCGAGACAACCAATCCATCCCCAATATCAAATTGACAGAGGCCAGGGGTAAGATAATTAAATCAATAGTGTAACCCCTGCCTAAATAGGTGAACTTCACATCTTCGCAAATCCAAGACGATTCACTAACCTCACTGTAGCGGTAGTAATACGCATCGGAGGAACCATTCGTGTTGTTCTTAAGTCCAACGCTTTAGCCACATAGTCCACCACAAAAGAATGCGTTGCTCCCGAATCAAATAACACAGACAAATCAACATTAGAGAGGAAAATTATACCTTTTACCAAATTCGGAGCATTTTCAGTATGTTGAGCATTTGTAGTATATACCCGCCCAACCGTAGGAATAGCAGCAGTAGGAGTAGCAGTAGTAGTCGCGGTAGGCAAGGCCTGCAGATTCGCAGCCTGCCCCGAAGGAGATGGACAATTCCTAGCAAAATGGCCATTCTGACCACATTTAAAACAAGCCAACGGACCAGCACCATATACACCTCTGTAGTATTTCTTGCACTTCCCACATTGTGGGGTAAAATATCTGTCCGCAGCACCACCACCACCAGGGGTTCCACCCCTCTTGAATTGACCAGGAGGCTGCCTTACATGCAACCCCCTGCCCCTATTATTATTATTGAAGCCTCCTCTATTAGTGTTACCGGAAGGGCCAGGTGTCCTCTTAATCTCTTGTTCTTTTGCCGTATCAGGTTTCGGATACCTACCATACACAGTCTCGACCCTTTTACATTGGGTCACCAAATCAGCAAAGTTTCTCACCGCAGTATTAGACATTCTTTTTGCAATCTTTTCATTCAGCCCTCTTTGGAATTTAGCTGACAAAAACTCAGGAGTAGGTAGAGTACCTCCATAATTTGCAAACTTGACAAGTTCATTAAATTTTGCCACATAGGCATCCACAGTCATTACTCCCTGCGCAAGACTATCAAACTCACCTTGCTTTGCCTCCCGGACATCGCGGGGAAAATATTCTTCATGAAATAAACCTTCAAACATAGTCCAAGAAATTTCCTCACCCTGAATAGCATAAGGGCGAGACACATTGTCCTACCACTCCTGGGCGTCACCCTCCAGCATATAAACGGAATACAATAACTTTTGCGGATCTTGGCATCTCATCACTTGGAAAATCTTATCCATTCCCCTCAGCCAAGTAGTAACCTCCTTCGGGTCCCTTGACCCTAGAAATGCGGGTGGCTTATGTTTCCTAAAGGATATGAGCCTACGCTCATCATCAGCATTATCAAACACCTGCCCCGCAACCCCAGTGGATTGAGCAACAGATGACGGATTAGGAACATAGCTAGGGTCAGTGGTATGATGACTAGCCTCACCAGTGTGGTGACTAGCCCCACTCTCCCCCTGTTGAGGAGTAACAGATGGCGGATCAGGAACATAGCTAGGGTAAGTGGTATGATGACTAGCCTCACCAGTATGGTGACTAGCCCGTTGAGGAGTAATAGATGGCGTCGGTGTAGGAGTCACCGTAGCCGTGTGTGGAGGTAAATCATCCCTCCTAGGACGGTTCCTATCAGCCCTCATTTCTGCCATAAATGCTTGCATCATATCCTGATTAATCTTCATCAGGTTTTCAGTCATATTTCTATTTGCAGCCGTCTCCACCTGCAGAGCATTCAGGACTGCAGTGACCGGATCCGGTGGCAAAGGACCTGCACCACGTGCCCCACGGCGACCACGCGCCCTACTCATGATATATGTACATGTAACACAAAGGAATGAGTTGATCAGACCCACACTGAGGAATCACATATACATTAATCATAAATAGTTCACAGGTAGCTATGTAACACAAAATACAAACATACACAATCTGAGTTTCCCTCACAAAACGGCTCTGATACCATAAAATGTAACAGCCCGTTACGTACCAGTATTGTTAACATTGATTATGATATTAAGCGCAGTTACAATCACAGTAATTGAGTTAATTAAATTACGGGCAACTTTTTTTTTCTTTTAACAATTTTCTTTTAGTAAACAGTAACCTTTTCCGTAATCAATTAAAACAACACTACAATTGTAAATGGAATTTGCGGAATCATTCAATTCACCAATATCTCTAATCTTTCTTTTTACTCAACTCATTTAAACTTATTAAGTTACCCCCACATCTTGCCATATTGTAGTCTTATACATTAGCTACGCGTGGTTTCAAACCGCGCACCATTTGGAGTTCTACACACTAAGTTAAGCCCCTTTCTTTTAGTCTAGAAAAACATGAATTTTCAAAATTTACACTATGGTAATCGATTACCAGGGGGTGGTAATCGATTACCACTAGTTACCAAAATGAGGCAGTAGCCAATTTTGAATCCCCTGTTCTCTGGTAATCGATTACCAAGCTTGGGTAATCGATTACTCCACTAGGTAATCGATTACCAAGCCTCTGGTAATCGATTACCAGGCAGACAGTAGCAATAATTTCATCCCCTGTTGCATGGTAATCGATTACCATGCTTGGGTAATCGATTACTATGCAGTAAAAATGACAGTTGACAGCTTTTTAAGTCCAAGAAGAGTTGTGTAATCCATCCCTAACACCTTAATACTCCACCCAAACCTTACACATACCCTATTGTAGGCTCTAGGCCCTTCCATCATGCATTTTCATATAAGAATGCATCAATTACAAGGTACTTAAGTTAATGGCCATTTTACAACAAGAATGAGCCATTGACAACATAATGTGACTAGGCCTCAAATACAATAAATGTGGCAATGGACAAGTCCCATGCTCACTCAAAATATACAATTCATATAAGGCATGAATACAAAGCAATAAACAAGACTTAGAACATAATCATGAACACTACAAAAGCATGGAAATCACATCATGCAATATGTTCATGACCTAAGTCTCAAAACACTAAATGACATGCTATGTGCACTCCATAGTCTCCTCCAAAATATCATGCAAGCTCACTGCACCACATGCAATCCGCTGTCCACTAAGCGGGCTTCTTGCCCGAAGCTCCTCCCGGCTCATAATGCCCTGAAATGTGGTCCCCCAAACACGGGGTGAGATATACAAATATATCTCAGTAAACCAATGGAGCTAGAGGCTTTCTCCACCCCATGGCTCACTTAATGTGCAAATATAACATCATATAATATGCATGACATACAATATTACCAACAACTGGAGACGGCCGACATCCACAATTCAGTACGTTCAAGCCCATCATATAACTCCCGAGACCTTCCCTGGCGCCTCTCCCATGGTTGAGAAGCTCATGGCAAAACCCGACTGGAACTCACTGATGTCACCTATCAGCGGAAGT
>JAVKPL010007867.1:0-31586 GCA_032173675.1 Gastrolobium villosum | reverse complement strand
TTCTGAAAAAAATAAATTACATAAGCAGTATTCTTCATTTTGTTATTTGAGGGTTGAAAGCTCATTGAAAGTCCACTGGTGGAGATTTTTTGGTTATATATCTAATGCTCCTGCCCCCTCAAAATCTAAAGAAACCTTTAGGGGGCTATTTGGTATGGGAAATTTTTTTAGAATAGTAGGGAAATGTAATAGATAGAGAAATAATTGGAAAGATGGATAAAGTGAAATGGTAGAAAAATGTAAAAAAAAGTTGTTTGGTGGGGGAAAACTTTACTGGGAAAATTATGTAGCTTTATGAAATCAACAGTGCATTAAAAGTGAGATAACCGGTTGTCCGAAAATCCCACCTTCAAATTGGGTTTTTGAACAGTGCGGATATCTATGTTTCTCATAAATCCATACTTCCTGGATAGATGGATTTTTGGAGAAAATATGTTGAAACAAACATGGTATTTCTAAAAGCCATACTTGAGAAAGATAGATATCCTCCAAAAACCATCCCAACCAAACACCACCTAGGTGTAAGTACCATTTCTATAATTTCGTCCCCCTTTTTTTGTTTTAGCTCCGCCACTTTGAAACCAATCATGCCTTACAAAGAGACATCCATCCGAAGAGAATCTAATACTTAACCATGCATATAAGTTTTTAATGGCATAATGCATTCTGAAATAAAGAATATTGTGCATGTCATTTACCTGCATTCATAAGGTCACCAAGCTTCTTTAGCTTCTCCTCCTCACTGAAACAATAATGAATAGTTAAAATCCAAGAAACATGCTGACCACCTAAAGAAGGATCACAAAATATGGAAACTAATGAGATGAAATAGGCATGTAAATTACCAGGACAAGGAACATTAACATTTCAATGGGTTGGCCAAGATGTCTTGATTTCAAATTTAGATGAAAATTTCATAAGCCAAGCTTCATAATAGCAATAACTAAGAGTGAATAATCTACTTGGTCTTCCAAAGATTAACATGAAACGGCATTTATCCTCCAAAATATTTTTGTGACCAAATTGGTCCATCAAAAGATTAGAGTGTCACTAAATTAGTCCCTCAAAGATCTAAAATGTCACCATATTTGTCAGGACTCAGGACTAAAGTGGTGACTCAAAAGGATGAATTTGGAAACTGTTCTGTATCTTTGCGGGATTAACATGGTGACAAAATCTTTGGAAGATTAAGTGGTGACACTGACACCCTAATCTTTGGAGCACCAAGTACCTCTAAAGTTAAAGAAGCAGGTGGTGTAGACACATTCGGCTATCAGCTCATATCTGCATGTGAAAGCAATATAAATAGCAGCATGCTCCTAATACAATAGAAATATTCAACCAGACAGTCCTAATCATCTGTATATTTTATTGGATTAAAACATATGTTTCAATGATTGTCTTTTATCTTTTGACACATGAATAGTTAACCAATTCTTCTAAAAGTCATCAAGCTCTAGCCTTTAAGCAATGCAGAAATGTCTCATGAGAGTTACATAAAAATGAAAGAGCAATCACGAAAAAAAAATTGCTATTATATATGATCAATAAGAAAAGACTCACCTTAATTCTGATGATACAATATCCTTGAAAGCATGTACCCTTTTGGCTTCTGAATACACATGTGCAGCTCTCTAGAAATAAATGCATCGAACTTAAGTAGCAGCACACTAAAGGGATAAGATGTTAGCCGTTACAACCAATTAAGAAACGGTGGTTGGCAATAGCACCATGGAACCCAAAAGCTACAATAAAACTTTACATATTTCCAATGAATAAGTCATGCATGAAGCCCTCTAGATAATTGTAAATTTGCAATTCAGAGAAATAAACAATATCCCATCAGCAGTTTACTATTAAAAACTGTAATATGCTGAAGCAAACTGCTAACAAAAAGTTAAGCATATTCAGATTTTAACATGGTTATACAAATAGGACAAATTAACTCCACTAGTGTGGCTTACATGCAATCCATAGAAATAAACACCATCGCATCATTGTTGACAATTATTACATAAGTCCAGAACCAAAAAGCATAATTAATAACATTTAAAAATGTAAGTACCTGAAGCAAATACTGGCAAAAAAAGTTGAGTATATTCTGATATTGACATGGTTACACAAATGAATTGAAAGTAACTTTGCTAATGGGATTTTAAAAAGTACCTGATGTAACTTGTATTGCTTAGCAACTTTTATGACATCCAAATATGCAGGATTACTGCTAAATGATGAGGTCAACTTATCCCCAATAATTTTCTCGATTTCATCAGCTGTATAAGGTTCTTCCTTCAAAAATTCCTGCACCCAAAAGAAAGTTACATATTAAAACAGGAAAAGGATTATAACTTCTATGAATGTTAGATTAAAAAAGTCACTAAAAATTACATAAATATCAATATTGCATAAACATATTATACATCACGTGTTTGTTGACAAAAGCTAATTTCAAAGACTGCATCCCTGTAAAATTACCTTGACAGCAACAATAGGATCAGAAGAGTTACGACTACTGGCAAATGATACGCATAAGCCTTCAACGTCAGATAGTGTTTTTACTTTTGATATTGTCTCTTGTGGTTTCATTCCAAGCTTTATCCCAAGCACAATCTGGAAATTTTCACAATAGTACTTTTTGAGTTTATAAATATAATTGACAACACAAGTACTTGCAAGTTGCATGTCCATCTAAACAGCTAGCTTTTGGTATATGCACACATACACCCACAAACAGTAATTAGTTCTTCTTTTTAAGAAAAAATCTCTATCATCACAGGACAAGAAGCACCTGAAATAATCAGGTTTTCTTTTTTCTTAAATAATAAAAATAGCTAATGACCCATGTACCAAAAAATAATAATAATAATAATAATAAAATAGCTAATGCAAAATTATAGATTTCAAGCTATGAAAAAAACTAAATGAGTGAAATTAAATTGACACTCAATTATTTTTTGCATTCTTAAAAATGGCAGTGCTGTGATAATAGTTTTTTTTTTTGGTATGCAGAAACGTAAAATAATAGTTGATAAGAGGAAAGAATGAAATGGAGTGAAACTCAAAAGCATGAAAATGCACTATTGAATTTTTTTTATATTAATGATATTAGAAATATGATGAAATAAATAGTATAGGATAGCAGTAACAGACTGAATTGATTTTGATGGTTGCATTTGCAAATTGTTAAACTCGAATAGCAAGAGCTTTCCAAATAATCCGTTAACATTTTGTTGTTTAAAAATCTGAAAAAATTTCTCAATATCACCATGATTATTTATTATAATAATTTTCAAATGCCTTTAGTGGATAAACTTAGGTGAAAAAATAAACAGGCTTTGCTCCAGTAATATTAACTAGTTAAAGGTAACAGGTGGAGCAGTAAGGAAGGTCAATATGCTTAGGAACTGCAAATAAGAAATAACAATGAAGCAAATTGAATCTTATGTTGACAAGTACTTACAGAAGCCAAATTGCATTCAAGAACCCTATTATTGTTGGAAATATAATAGTAAAATACAAATTAATGGAGACTGAATAACACTTTCTTATTCAAAAAACAACACTCAAAGTTACAAAGACTTTCTACACTTTTTCCTTTCAACAGTGCTGTGGCTCTCTTCTTTTTCTCACTTGATTTTTTTTCACACATACTAATACACATATAACACCAATCTATTTATAACTTTAACTCAGCCAACATAATGCTTCTTCAACCGCTTCACCGATTCCACTTACTCATCCATTTAACACATGGATAACACTACACACTACTTAGTCTTAATACATAACACCTAACATCATGACTATTAACTAACCGATTACAACATGCATAGCTATTACATTTTCTTACTTAATACAAGGACAGCAATAAAGTAACTTGACACCTATTAATTTTACAAACGGTGCAAAGATGAGTTTGGTATTTCTAACACTCCCCTTCAAACTCCATCTTTCATGCCAATCATCTCTTTGAATTTTTGGAATACATTCACCTTCAATGGTTTAGTAAAAATATCTGCTACCTGTTCTTCAGTTTTGCAGTAGATTAACTCCACAACTTTATTCTTAACTTGCTCCCTTATAAAATGATATTTTGTATCAATATGCTTGCTTCGGCTATGGGAGACTGGATTCTTGGCAAGTGATATTGCAGACTTATTATCCACATATATAGTGACTGGACCTTCTTGCTCCTGATGTAGCTCATTTAAAATATTCTTCAACCAAATTGCTTGACACGTACATGCTGCTGCGGCCATGTATTCTGCTTCACATGATGAAAGAGCTACCGTCTGTTGCTTCTTTGATGACCACGAAAATATTGCCTAGCCAATATGAAACGCATAACCAGAAGTACTTTTGCGATCAATCGTATCTCCACCATAATCACTATCTGAATAGCCAATCAACTTTGATTCTTCAGAATGCGTGTAAAATAGGCCATGATCAACAGTTCCTTTAATATATCTCAAAATTCTTTTTGCCGCACTGAAATGATCTTGTTTTGGCTGCTCCATATATCTGCTAACTAAGCCAACTGCAAACATAATGTCAGGTCGAGTAAAAGTCAAATACCTTAAACTTCCGACCAAGCTCTTGTATAGTGTAGGATTTATTGGCTCTCTATCTGAATCAACTTTTATCTTCATTCCTGTTTCTATTGGCGTGGAGACTGACTTGCAATCTTTCATTTTAAACTTTCTCAACATTTCTTCTGCATATTTCTTTTGCGAGATGAAAATTCCTTCTCCCATTTGCTTCACCTCAACTCCAAGAAAATAAGACATCTCTCCAATATCTGTCATTTCAAATTCTTTAGTCATTGCTTTCTTAAAGTCATAAAACATACCTGGATTATTACCAGTGAATATCATATCATCCACATATAGGCACACAATCATCACATCTCCATCTTTATTTTTCTTTGTATACAATGCGTGCTCGTATGGACTCTTCACAAATCCACTCTTCTGAAAATACTCATCTATTCTTGTATTCCAGGCTCTCGGAGCTTGCTTTAACCCATATAGTGCTTTCTTCAATCTATAGACTTTATCTTCTTCTCCTTTTTTGATGTATCCTGGCGGTTGCTCAACATAAACTTCTTCTTCCAGGTAACCGTTGAGGAATGCTGATTTCACATCCATCTGGTATATCTTCCACTTTTGTTGTGCTGCAACTGCCGTGAATAACCTGATAGTATCTATCCGTGCTACTGGTGCAAAAACCTCTTCATAGTCAACACCATATTTCTGCTTATAACCTTTGGCCACCAATCTTGCCTTGTATTTCTCCACCTTTCCTTCTTGGTTGGTCTTTGTCTTGTACACCCACTTCACACCAATTGACTTGTGATCTTTTGGCAAAGTTGTAAGCTCCCACGTGTCATTTCTTTTAATTGCAGCAATTTCATCATTCATTGCTTTCTTCCATTTTTCATCTTTTTCAGCTTCTTCATACATCACTGGATCACAATCCGCCATTAAACAAAATAATGAATAATCAAATGGTATTTGTACCTCATCATAAATTTCATTTAAACTTCTCATCTTTACTGGTGCTCCCCCTGAATTACTGCTACTACTCCTTGATGTTGATGGTGTAGTTACTGGAGTTGTTGGAACAGGACTTGGTGGAGGAGTTTGATCATCTCCTTCTTCAACTGTCTGCTCTTCTGAACCATCATCATCTTTAAAAAATAAACCTTCAACTTTCTTTTCTTCTTTATTCCATCTCCAGTAATCTGCTTCATCAAATTCTACATCTCTTGAAATTATCACCTTTTTGGTTAGAGGATTGTAGAGTCTGTAAGCTTTGCTCCTATGCTCATAACCAATGAATATACATTTTTCCCCTTTGTCATCCAGCTTTTTTCTCCTTTGATCTGGAATATGAGCATATGCTATACAACCAAAGATTCTTAAATGACTTACCTCTGGTTTATAGCCGCTCCATACTTCGTTTGGAGTCTTAAACTTCACACTCTTGGTTGGACATCGATTCAGCAAATAGGCAGCACACTGAACAGCTTCAGCCCACAACGTTCTTGGTAAGTGCTTTTCTTTGAGCATACTCCTTGCCATATCAAGAATTGTGCGATTCTTTCTTTCTGCAATTCCATTTTGCTGCGGAGTGTAGGCAGCTGTCAACTGATGAATTATCCCTTGTTGCCTGCAAAATTCTTCAAATAACTTGGAAGTATATTCTCCCCCTCTATCTGTTCTGAGTGTCTTCAAATACTGACCACTTTGCTTTTCTGCCATTGCTTTGAACTCTTTGAATTTGTTAAGAGCTTCTGATTTTTCTTTAAGAATATACACCCAAGCTTTTCTACTGAAATCATCAATAAAAGTAATGTAATACCTGTTTCCACCAAGTGATGGAATATCAATTGGGCCAGCAATATCTGAGTGAACCAACTGCAATAGTCTTCTAGCTCTCCATGATTTGCCAACTTCAAAACTCTGTCTGTGTTGCTTTCCTCTCATACAGCTTTCACACAGTTGATCTGGATGATCTATCTGTGGCAATCCGCTCACCATTTTTGCTTTGGACACCAGCTTCAGGCCAGTGAAACCAAGATGACCGAATCTGAGATGCCACAACCACGAACTATCTTTTGTGATGGACTTCATGCACCTTATTGCTTCTGTCTGGATATTCAGCTTGAAAAGACGATTTCTTGACATATCAACTTTTGCAATCAGCTCTCCCTTTTGATTTCGTATGACAAGAGTATTGTTTTTCAAGTGTATATCATATCCCTTTTCTAAAAGTTGGCCAATACTGAGGAGATTGCTTTTCAGAGATGGAATATAATAAACATCTGAGATATATGTCTTACCTCCATTCTTTGTGAAAATCATAATCTTACCCTTGCCTTTGACTGGAGTTTTTGATGAATCTCCAAATGTAACCTCTCCTTGAACTTCCTCATTCAGCTCCGTGAACAGCTCCTTTCTTCCACACATATGATTGCTTGCTCCAGTATCGAGATACCACACGTTCCTGCTACTATCTTCTTCACCTTTGTAGGTGAATAAAATAGTTGATTCATTAACTCTTTCTTCATTTGATGTAAACTGACTCCTCTCTTCAACTGGAGGCGTATCTTTACATTCATAGCTAAGGTGACCAAATTTATTGCAATTATAACACTGTATCTGAGATTTGTCACCTCTTTGTTGAAATCTACCTCCTCCTCGAATCATGAATCCTCGGCTTCTGCCACGACCTCTACCTCGTTCACGATTATAATTTCCTTGGCCACGTCCATATGCTTCAGTATCATTTGCAAATCCTCTACCTATTTGACCACGTCCACCGCGTCCGCCACGACCACCACGAGTGTTGAATCCACCTCGGGTGTTGAAGCCTCCTCTGTATCCACCATGATTTCCTCTGCCACGTACAAAGCTGCTACTGGCTTGGTTTTCATCAAGAGACATCTTGGTCTGCATAGCTTGCTCTATATTACTAGAGCCTTCATTCAACTTCATTCTTTGCTCATGAGCTTGAAGTGAACCCACAAGCTCATCAATGGACATCTCCGTCAAATCTTTGGCTTCTTCAATTGCTGTGACAACATAATCAAATCTTCTTGTTAGAGATCGAAGAACTTTCTCCATAAGTCTAACATCATCCAAGGCTTCTCCATTTCTTTTCATCTCCTTAGCCACCTTTTGCACTAGAGAGACATAATCTGTGACTTGCTCTCCACTTTGCATCTTCATGTTTTCAAACTCGGCTCTAAGTGATTGGAGCCGCACCTTTTTAGCTTTGTCAGCACCTTGACAGGATTTCTGTAAAGTCTCCCATGCCTCCTTTGATGATTTTACATCTGATATTTTCTCAAAGGTTGATTCATCAACACCTTGAAAAATTAAGAATAGAGCCTTCTTGTCCTTCTTTCGTGAATCTTTCAGCGACTTCCTTTGTGCTTCTGATAAAGCTGCTTCAGCGGCAGCATCAGCGGGCTCCGTGTATCCATCTTCTACAAGGTCCCATATATCTTGAGAACCTAGTAGAGTCTTCATCTGGATGCTCCAATTTCCATAATTTGTTTTTGACAACTTTGGAATTTGTGGCTGCATCATATCCGTCATTGTTGGATCGAAAGTGGCTCTGATACCACTTGTTGGAAATATAATAGTAAAATACAAATTAATGGAGACTGAATAACACTTTCTTATTCAAAAAACAACACTCAAAGTTACAAAGACTTTCTACACTTTTTTCTTTCAACAGTGTTGTGGCTCTCTTCTTTTTCTCACTTGATTTTTTCACACATTCTAATACACATATAACATCAATCTATTTATAACTTTAACTCAGCCAACATAATGCTTCTTCAACCGCTTCACTGATTCCACTTACTCATCCATTTAACACATGGATAACACTACACACTACTTAGTCTTAATACATAACACCTAACATCATGACTATTAACTAACCGATTACAACATGCATAGCTATTACATTTTCTTACTTAATACAAGGACAGCAATAAAGTAACTTGACACCTATTAATTTTACAAACGGTGCAAAGATGAGTTTGGTATTTCTAACAATTATTATAATTTGTAGCAGCAGTAACAGCCTTCTGAGACTCTGCCAAAGAATGGGCTATCACAAAAGTCCCACCAGCAGGAAGTTCCACATCCGTTGCACGGATTGGATTAAAATCAATCAGCTCTGCAAACCCAGTTTTGCCCATGACAGAGATTGCCTATCAAGTAAAACAAGAAAAATATATAAGTCCACCTACAATGTCACAATGTACAAATAACAACATAAAGTTGCATTGGGACCTTGACTAAACTGTAAAAAAAAAAAATCACTCCCCGTTAAACCCGACTAGTGAGTGTGGGGTGGAGGAAATCCTTGTACGCAACCTTACCCTTACATAATTGCAAAGAGGTTGTTTCCTGAATTCGAACCTATGACCTTTCAGTTATGAAGAAACAATTTTACCACTGCTCTGGTTCGCCCCCTTACCTTGACTAAAGTGTACGTTGGATAAAATCATATGCACCATGTAATAATTCAAAATTATTTATAACAAGAAGAAAGGTCTTTTTTTCCCACTAAGCAGAGTCAGCTACATAGATCTAATGACTTCAATTCAAAATTATTCACAAAAAATAAAAAATATGTGATGAGAGCTTGTTGGAAGCAGAGTACTGCACTAATGTGACGGACTTTTATAATGAATTGAATCATATACAGTCATTTCAAATTGAGGCTACAAGCAAAGTGACTTACCAGTAAACAGCCTTAAAAATTATGGAAATTAAACCATCTGAATCGTTTCCAACTCAAAAGACAACAGAATTGGAATATCTAATACTTTGTACAATGTGTGTTTCAAAGTTAGAAACCAAATCAGAGACAGTAGAATCTCCTTGACATAGTTTTGTTCTGAGTGACAGAATACAACACCAGATAAAAATAGGTTAACCTACTTGAGACAATACAATTCGAGCACAAGTTACTAACAAAATTAGTCGACCACGACCAGTACAAATTAGCAAGATCTTGTCACAAAGTAGTTTATGAAGGTCATTCTGTGGGGAGATGATTTGAAGAAATAACAATGCTTGGACAGGTAACTGGGACATATTCGCATTAAAATTAGAATAGAAATATCATTAATGAAAGATCTATACAACCTGATCCATCCCACCAGACTGTGTACCAATATGCCGTTCACATTCACATATAACTTGTGCAACTTCTTTCTGTCAACAATACAAGTAAGTTAGAAACAGAAGAATAAAAGTTTAGAAATAATTAAAACAACCAATGATCAAATATGTTCCAAAGCAAGGGCATCTTTCAACATAAATAGCATAGAATAGTGAATAGATCATCCAAGGAACAGCATGTAACTCCCTGTAATGTTGGAAATTTGAGGGATATGATGAAGAAATTGTGGAACAAACTTTTGTATTAAAGTTTCACTCAAAATACAAAGAAATAAAATTACAACAAATACAATGGTATTTTTCTTCCTCTCACACTTAGTGTTTCAGCACTCTTTCTTTCTTCCAAAATACAAAGCCTTCACAATTTTTCTTCTTCTTTACAATATCTTAGAACACTTATTTATAGGTCAGCCTTGTTACCAACCTTCCCACTTAATCATGACTCAAGTTTATGCCTTCCTTGCTTTACAACTCAAATTATTCCAAGTACAACACACAACCCATGTTCTTTCCTTTTATGACAACCACACACTCTAAATTATTTCTCCATTATGCTGAATAATGTCTTCCAATAATAGCTAGGATGGTGGGGGCTAAACCAAAGTTGGGTTTGCTGTCTTCTAACACTCCCCTTCAAACTCGACTTTGCATACCAATCATACTTTTGAATTTATGAAACATATCTGTCTTCAGTGGCTTTGTAAAAATATCTGCAAGTTGTTCTTCTGTTCTGCAGTAGACTACCTCAACAACTTTGTTCTTGACTTGCTCCCGTATAAAATGATACTTCGTGTCAATATGCTTGCTGCGGCTGTGGGAGACTGGATTCTTTGCAAGTGAGATTGCTGACTTGTTATCCACATGTATAGTGATTGGACTTTCTTGCTCTTGATGCAACTCATTCAGAATATTCTTCAACCAAACTGCTTGACATGTGCACGTTGCTGCTGCCATATATTATGCTTCACATGATGAAAGTGCAACTGTCTGTTGCTTCTTCGATGACCATGAAAATATTGCTGAGCCAATGTGAAATGCATATCCTGATGTGCTTTTCCGATCATTTGTGTCTCCACCAAAATCGCTATCTGAATAGCCAACTAACTTTGATTCTTCTGATTGCATATAGAATAAGCCATGATCAGCTGTTCCTTTGATGTATCTCAAAATTCTCTTGGCTGCACTGTAGTGATCTTGTCTTGGTTGCTCCATGTATCTGCTAACTAAGCCAACTGCAAACATAATATCTGGTCGAGTAAAAGTTAAATACCTTAAGTTTCCGACTAGGCTCTTGTATAGTGTAGGATTTATTGGCTCTCTATCTGAATCAACTTTCATCTTCATTCCTGCTTCTATTGGTGTGGAGACTGGCTTGCATTCTTTCATTCTGAACTTGCTCAAAATCTCTTCAGCATATTTCTTTTGTGACATGAATATTCCTTCTTCCATTTGCTTCACTTCGACTCCAAGAAAGTAGGACATTTTACCAATATCTGTCATTTCAAACTCTTTAGTCATAGTTTTCTTGAAATCAGAAAACATACCTGGATTGTTTCCAGTAAAGATCATATCATCCACATATAGGCACACAATCATGATATCTCCATCTTCATTTTTCTTTGTGTACAAAGCATGCTCATATGGGCTCTTCACAAAACCATTCTTATGAAAATACTCATCTATTCTTGTGTTCCAGGCTCTCGGGGCTTGCTTCAATCTATAGAGTGCCTCTTCAACTGATAGACTTTATCTTTTTCTCCCTTTATAACATAGCCTGGTGGTTGCTCAATGTAGACTTCTTCTTCTAGGTAACCATTGAGGAAAGCTGACTTTACATCCATCTGGTATATCTTCCACCTATTTTGTGCTGCAATTGCTATGAGAAGTCTGATAGTGTCAATTCTTGCAACTGGTGCAAATACCTCTTCATAGTCAACTCCATATTTCTGCTTGTAGCCTTTAGCCACCAATCTTGCCTTGTACTTCTCCACCTTCCCTTCTTGATTGGTCTTTGTTTTGTATACCCACTTCACTCCAATTGGCTTATGTCCTTCAGGTATGGTTGTGAGCTCACACGTGTCATTTCTTTTGATTGCAGCAATTTCATCATTCATGGCTTTATTCCACCTTTCATCTTCTGCTGCTTCTTCCTACGTCACTGGATCACACTCAGCCATTAAACAAAATAATGAATAATCAAGTGTAGTATGTACCAGATCTGTAGCATCGTAGACATCATTTAAACTTCTCATCTTTACTGGTGCTCCCCTTGAATTACTGCTGCTACTACTGCTTCCAGATGTTGATGGTGTAATTGTTGGAGTTGTTGGAATAGGACTTGGTGGAGGAGTTTGGTCATTACCTTCTTCATCTATTTGCTCATTTGAGTCATCATCTTCTTTAAAGAATAGGCCTTCTACTTTCTTTTCTTCATCACTCCATCTCCAGTAATCTGCTTCATCAAACTCTACATCTCGTGAAACGATCGCCTTTTTTGTTAAGGGATTGTAGAGTCTGTATGCTTTGCTTCTAAGATCATAGCCAGTAAAAATGCATTTCTCTCCTTTATCATCTAGCTTCTTCCTCCTTTGATCTGGAATATGGGCATATGCAATACACCCAAAAATTCTTAGATGGCTTACATCCGGTTTCCTTCCACTCCATGCTTCATTTGGAGTCATGAATTGTACACTTTTTGTTGAGCAGCGGTTTAGTAGATAGGCAGCATGTTGAACAGCTTCGGCCCAGAATGTTTTTGGCAATTTCTTTTCTTTTAGCATACTCCTTGCCATATCAAGAATTGTACGATTCTTTCTCTCTGCAATTCCATTTTGCTGTGGAGTGTAGGCAGCTGTCAACTGATGAATTATCCCGTGTTGCCTGCAAAATTCATCAAACAATTTGGAAGTATATTCACCTCCTCTATCTGTTCTGAGTTTCTTCAGATATTGACCGTTTTACTTCTCTGCCATTGCTTTAAATTCCTTGAATTTATCAAGGGCTTGTGATTTTTCTTTGATCATATACACCCAGGCTTTTCTGCTGAAATCATCAATAAATGTGATATAGTACCTGTTACCTCCAAGTGATGGAATGTCAAATGGACCAGCAATATCTGAATGAACCAGATGCAATGGTCTTCTAGCTCTCCATGATTTACCAACTTCAAAGTTTTGTCTGTGCTGCTTTCCTTTCATGCAGCTTTCACACAATTGATCTGGATGATTTATTTGTGGCAATCCACTCACCATATTTGCCTTTGACAACAACTTCAGGCCAGTAAATCCAAGATGACCAAATCTGAGATGCCACAACCACGAACTATCTTTTTTGATGGACTTCATGCATCTTATTGCTTGTGTCTGGATATTCAGCTTAAAAAGGCGATTTCTTGTCATATCAACTTTCGCAATCAACTCTCCTTTTTGATTTCTTATGACAAGAGAGTTGTCTTTCAAGTGTATATCATATCCCTTCTCCAGAAGTTGGCCAATACTGAGGAGATTGCTTTTCAAAGATGGAATATAAAAGACATCTGAGATATACGTCTTACCTCCATTTTTTGTGAAAATCATAATTTTTCCTTTGCCTTTAACTGGAACCTTTGATAGGTCTCCAAAAGTGACTTCTCCTTGAACTTCTTCATTTAGCTCCGTGAACAACTCTTTTTTTCCCACACATGTGATTGCTTGCTCCTGTGTCAAGATACCAGACACCCCTGCTACTATCTCCATCATCTTTGTATGTGAATAACATAGCCAGTTTATCAGCTTCCTCGTCATTTGCAGTATAATGACTTCTCTCTGCAACTCTACCAGCATCTCTACATTCATAGCTGAGATGGCCATACCTGTTACAATTATAACACTGCAAGTGAGATTTATCACCTCTTTGTTGAAATCCTCCTCCTCCTCGGGTCACAAAACTACGTCCTCGGCCACGATTATATTCTCCTTGACCACGTCCATATGTTGTTGTATCAGTCTGAAATCTTCTATCTGTTTGGCCATATCCACCGTGTCCACCACGACCACCTCGAGTATTGAATCCACCTCGAGTGTTGAAGCTTCCTCTATATCCTCCATGATTTCCTCTGATAGGTACAAAGTTGCTCGTGACTTGGTTTTCATCAAAAGACAACTTTGTTTGCATTGCTTGCTCCATACTGCTAGAGCCTTCATTCAATATCATTCTTTGCTCGTGAGTTTGAAGAGAACCCACAAGCTCATCGATAGACATAACTGACAAGTCTTTGGCTTCTTCAATGGAAGTAACAATATAATCAATTTTTCTTATTAACGAGCGTAATACCTTCTCTATTATTCTGACATCATCTAAAGCTTCTCCGTTTCTTTTCATCTCCTTGGCCACCTTTTGCACACGTGAGACATAATCTGTGACTAGTTCTCCACTTTGCTTTTTCAAGTTCTCAAACTCACCTCTAAGTGACTGGAGCCGCACCCTTTTGGCTTTATCAGCTCCTTGACAGGATTTCTGCAAGATCTCCCATGCTTCTTTGGATGACTTTGCATCAGATATTTTTTCAAAAGTTGATTCATCAACACCCTGAAAAATTAAAAATAGCGCCTTCTTGTCCTTCTTACGTGTTTCTTTAAGTGTCCTTCTTTGTGCGTCTGTCATGGCTGCTTCAGCGGCTGCATCTACAGGCTCTGAGTAACCGGTTTCAATAGCGTCTTCATGTGAGTGCTCCAATTTCCATAATTTGTCTTCGTCAATTTTGGAATTTGAGGTTGAAACATCTCCGTCATCTTTGATCGACCGTGGCTCTGATACCACTTGTTGGAAATTTGAGGGATATGATGAAGAAATTGTGGAACAAACTTTTGTATTAAAGTTTCACTCAAAATACAAAGAAATAAAATTACAACAAATATAATGGTATTTTTCTTCCTCTCACACTTAGTGTTTCAGCACTCTTTCTTTCTTCCAAAATACAAAGCCTTCACAATTTTTTCTTCTTTACAATATCTTAGAACACTTATTTATAGGTCAGCCTTGTTACCAACCTTCCCACTTAATCATGACTAAAGTTTATGCCTTCCTTGCTTTACAACTCAAATTATTCCAAGTACAACATACAACTCATGTTCTTTCCTTTTATGACAACCACACACTCTAAATTATTTCTCCATTATGCTGAATAATGTCTTCCAATAATAGCTAGGATGGTGGGGGCTAAACCAAAGTTGGGTTTGCTTTCTTGTAACATGTAATACTATTATGTTAGTAGAGATAGTGGTTTAATCAAGTTATCGAATTTGACCTCAAACCGAGCTTTATCGAGCTGAAAAACCAAGCTCAAGCCCATATTCAATTCGAATTATAAATTTTCACAGTTTTAAAATACTAAGTTTTATAATTTAAACTATTTAATTAAATTTATTATTTTATAAAATAACATATCAAGCTCAATCCATGTCTATCAGACTCGCTCATGGCATTCAAGTTTGGCTTAATTATACGTCATATTTGAACTTGATATTAGTGAGCTGAAAATCAAATAGAGCCTTCAATTTGACAACTATTCGTGAGTGAAGATATCAAGATTTAGACATAATATTAGTTTATCAAAACTCAACTCGTCTTGCTACTTCGACGACAAGTGAGATTCCAGTTATCTTATCTAATCAGATATCTGAACCATCACTTAAAAAAGTTAAGAATCTTATACCATAAATCCAAATAATTTCAGCATGCAGCAGTTTACCAAGAACATCAAAGTTATTTACAACTGATTTATCGGCGAATGGTGAATCTGGAACCTAAGTCCACTGAAAGCATACCTTCGGAAAGTTTACACCAAAAGCAGCCATAATGGCAATTGTGGAAGAACAAACAAATGCCGCAGAGCTTGATAGTCCAGAACCTATATAAAAATAAACATCATTCATTCAATTTAACCCCATTAACGGACAAAAAACATGTCATGTCCAATAGAGTACCAAAGATGAAGCACTTCGTTCATTAAGAGGTGAATTTGAATATCCCCTCATTAATAGCACCATTCTAATTTAAACAAAAGAACACACCTGTGGGAACTGTTCCATCAACAAGGACATCAAGTCCTACCGGTTGACCAACATCCACTCCTTTCGATTTAGCGTAATCATAATAACCTTTGTACCTACAGAAACCTTATTATCTCAACTATATATATATTGGGAAATATTTTCTCTTTATATCGATGTAGATAAGGTATCTTATATTGGTAAAATAAAATAACAAGAGGAGCCCATAAATTATTGTAAAGAGAAAAAATAAAAGTGGGACCCACCTTTGCATGAGATAAATATAACCCATACATATAACTGAGTTAAACAACATTGTTTCTCACCCCCACAAACTTGCAAATTGCAAACATAGCTTAAAAAATAAAAAAAAACCTTGCCCACAAATAAAATAGTGGCCCCATTTGTGATTCTTCAAGTCAAGTGCCTGCATGAAAAAGAAAGACACGGTATATTTAAAAGAAATGCATAGCCAAAATTTGAAAATAAAAATAACATGCAATAAAAAGTTTTATTATTTTATTATTAATCAATCACAGGGATTCAAGAATCGACCTGGTTAGGATCAGCAGGGTAAGTACACGTGGCATATACTTGGTCATTGACGTTAGCAATTCTAAGAAGATTTTGGCTTTCGTTTTTCCGAATGGCCACGATAGTATCTTGCCGAATTGCCATAGGCAACACCGAATACCCCTCATAGTCTATGTGTTCTCCGATCAAGTTCACTCTCCCTGCAATGCCAATAATAATGATGAAATGAATGCGGATCATTTTTCTCATGATGTTTAAAACAGAAAACGAAGAAAATGAAATATTACTATTTGGAGAGAGAGCGAGAGAGAAGGACCAGGTGAACGAGCGAAGAGTTGAGGATGATGACCGAAGATTTTGAGAAATTTAGACTTCAAATTATCGAAACGAAGCCGAGCTTCTTCTAGGTGAGAACCTCCGCCGTATACAGGCTCCAGAGTTTCGAAAACCGCCACCGGAAGCTCTTCGTGTTTCGCCATTTCCGAATCACGATTCAATTCTCTGCAACTCCTCTCTCTGTCTCTCTCTCTGTCTCTATCGAAGGCTTTTCAGCTGAGAGAAACGAAAACAGAATCGTGGCAGTGACGTGTCTGTCTCATGTAAGATTACTCCTTTTTATTCGGTTTATAATCATGCGACTGGATATTGTTATTATAAAATAATATTATATTCTATGAGTTTTATAATTCTCATCTTAAAATCAGAATTGAAATATTATGTTGTAAAGATAAAAAGTATGTGGAACTCATGTGTTAGAAAAAATTATATGTAGAACCCATGTCAGCACGGAAATCGAATGGTATGTAGGAAAATTATAATTCTCATGTTGAATTAGAATTATAAAACCCTTATTCTATTTTAATTATTATTGATTTTCATCGACCAACATAATTAATAATTAATTAATAAATTTAATTTATGAAAATAATTTTTGATTAAGAAAAATTAATGGTTAAAATATAATAATGATATTGATAATAATATTATTTAACAATAATAATATTTTATCCCTATAAATATTATGATACTGCACCAAACAAAACTTTTGCAGATGAGAAAATAAAGACGTGGATCACAAATTTTTTCTCTCTATTTTTTTTAGTGCAGCAACGTAAGATATATAAACCTCTTTAATTATTTATGAAAATAATATTTTTTATTTTTGCTAAAAAATTCAGTGAACCCATTTGATTTTACGTAAGTGTGACAACAATAATTTTCTGCATCAAAAATAGAAAAAGGGTTTAATTATTTGTTTGCTTGTTTATTTATTTACTATGCTATTTTTACCCTTTCAGTTGGTATTTTTGGTAAGCTACAATTTAGGAATAATTAAGCCTGATTGATTATCGGATCAAAAGCTAAACTCTCCTATTACTTTTTTTTCCCATAATAATGTAGTATATTATTTACATAACTAAGGTATATCTACTGCAAAATTTCAGCCTTACTTGATTTTCTCTTCTATGTATTTGTTTATCTCAATTTCCTTTTTCTTTATTAAAGTGTTTGCATTCTCATTGTATTATTCTTTGTGCAGAGATAGCATTGATCTTCTAGGAAATCCTTTTTACAATCTCAAATTGTTTGTTTTCATCCATGGCTTAATTTTATTTTATTTTTGGTTTACTTTTTTAACGAGGCGTTCTTATTTCTTTTCTTTTTTTTTAGCTGTACGTTAATATACAAAAAACCGTAAATTTAAAATGCATATACGTGCAATTTAAATTGAGAATTTTATACGGATGTATATAGTAATTTGAATCATCTACCTAGCTACCACTTCACTTAATAAAACTTTATAAATTACATATACAAACCGTTGCCAAAAAGGCTAATTATAATAACAAGCTTGCTGCTTTGGACCTTATTATGTATGTCCAATAGAAATTACAGCCAATGATCAAAATAAATAATAAAGGCCTAGATATATGTACATGTATGAACGAAGATAGGGACATTGACCATATTGTCATCCCTTTAATAACAATTTATCTAATTGCCACATCTCGAAAAAAATTTATCAAAATATTACGTTATAATCCCGCTGGTCTGATAAGCGGAAATGGACGGGACACGTGTCAGCATCTAAATGGTCAACCATTTTCGCTGAGTTGCTCAACTAAAATGACAGAATGTTGACATGACGTGGCATTTTGGTAAAAAAAATTTGAGCCGTGGCAATCAAGTAAATTTTTGCATAAAATGTGGCAATACGGTCAAGGTCCCACGAAGATAACCCAAAGTTATTAAAATCTATGCCGAAGTTTGTGGCTTTGTGTGAGCCAATTTGGTAACGATGGACACAGCAACAGCACAAAGATTCTCCACATATAGATTACTATCCTTGAGAGACGAAGTATTCGTGTCCTTGCATTTCTTATCACATGAAAGAGCCAGTTTTCCAGCAATATATACACCTTGTTTCACACCTTTATAGTCACCTTTGTCCATACAAGTTATAGCCTCTGGCAAAAGCACTTTTACTATCTTGGTGTAAGAAGCAGTGCAACTAGCCAAAGCACTTTTCTGTTGTGGGTCATTGGTTTGCTTGGAAACATTGTGAACGTGCTGTAGCGTGGCAGAGGCATTGGCAGCGACAGTCTCAATGGTTGTCCGAGCACAACTAGCAATGTCAACACTTGATCTTCCATGTTGTGAATGTTGTAAATGTGAATTTAACGTCAAAACGCAAAGGTGGTAATGAGGTGTTTTACGACATATTTGATCCACTAACCTTGTTTTTGGTATAGTACATTGGATTTGTGGGATGAAGAAGATGGATAAAGTGGCCAGGTGAATGAGCATGATGGGTGAAAAACTTGAATACTTCATTTTCTTCGGATAAAACTAATTCTAATTCTCTTAATTGTTTAAAGAACACAAAGGTTAGGAGGATAATTGGGTTTAGTTTATTGTTCTGACAATGACGTTGGATGATGCCAAGGCTTTATAAGAGGAATGACGCGAATGATTTGAATTTCGTACCATTTTTGGAAATATATTTTGACGCTTCCCGTTGTGTTCGCGGGTCCACTCAAAGGTCGTGTGGTACAGAATGATTCAACTGCTACTTTTTCTTTTATATTTTAAGTGTCGATTTCTTTTATGGGCTTTATTACTCTTATGCAATAGAAGAGAATTCTCTCATGCAATAGAGATAAATATATGTGGGACCCACCCACTATAGAAAAAGAGAAAAAGAATGTATGTGTAGGAGAGAAAAATTATTTCCTACAACATAAGAATATATTTTCCCTTCTTTTATTGGAACTTTACAATGCATGGACAAAGTTTTACTTTGAAAAAAATATAAGACATGGATGCAAATGCAGGCCTTTTACCTTGTGTATGAAACCCTTTATCTTATAAATTTAAAAGCCTATTTTAAAGACAACTGTCCATAGATTTTTTATTAAAAAAAAATTAAGCTTTACCATTATATATCACGTACAAAATCATTTTGTAAATTTCAACCAAAAAAAAATCATTTTGTAAATAAAACTCATAAGTACTCCGTACATTCAATGAACATTTTTAAATTTAGATAAAATATAAAAAAAATTTAAAAATAAAAAAGTTTTAAATTATAAAAGAGACTTGTATAGATGATTCAAGTAAAATCTAATAACTGTTTATCAAAAAAATTCTAATAACTGTAGATTTAAACATTAAAAAATTTAAAATTATAAATATGATATAAATAATTAATTCAAAATATATTAGATTAAAAAATTTTAAGAATATGTTGTGAAAATTAACCACTTTTAAGAAGGTAGACTCTAATTTAAGATAAGGATGAATTGGTAGTATTTGCTATGATATTGTTTGGAAAAAAAATCCTTAAATTAGTTAAAAGGATTATACCTACGGCTAGTTTAAGATAATGACTAAAAGAAGATGAATTAGAAATTGTTAAAGAATACTTATTTTGAAGACAAATATTGTTCTTTTATTTGTAGGTAACCTTTGTTTGATATCTAGTAGAGGTAATTGTGCTAATAATGTGTTATGAAATTAATAAAAAATATAAGAGAGAGTGAAATGTGAAATAAAATAAAATAAAATAAATTGTAAAAGGAAAAACAAAGGATGAGCTCTTGAAAAATATAAAAATATCACTATATTCTTTTTTTTTGGGTACAGCAATATCACATATTCTAAATTCATAAAGAACACATCTTTGACATCTAAGACACATTTTTATATAGGATCTAAACATAATTAGGAAAATAATTATAATTCAACACATTATTAATGTGGTAGTTAATTATAGCAAAGACTATGAAAAAGACAAAGATATAAAATTAAAAAGTAATCCACAATATTTTATATTTGATATTATTATAATTAATTTATACATACTTGTTTAATAACGTTATTTATTTGTATATTAGCCTTGCTTAGGACTGATAAAAAGTTAGTGTGCGTCGCATTCCATTTCCATATTCTATTTGTAACTGCAAGCATAGCTGCAATATCATCCACAATGCAGGCGTTTGCACCGAGTCACAATCCTCCCCTAACCGCGGAGCCCACGCACATAAGGCACCACTAAAGCAGTGCTGCAAAATGGAGAAAAAATCGTGTAACTGCATTTTTTGTCTTTACTCTTGGGGTTTTATAAATATTATAGAAAAATTGATTATGTTATGTTATAGCGATTTATTTTACGTGTTTTTTGTGTTATGGATTCATAAAATATTATATGTGTAGAAAATTTTTAGTGGTTATGTTAGATGATAGATGATAAACTCTTACCTTTGCCAGTCAAATTATTGCTAATTTTTATTTATTTATTTACATTATTTGGGATGAAAATACAAAAAGAGGAAACGTACTGCAGAAGCCAAAAGGCACTGCAAAAGCGGTGCAGCCCCCTCTGCCCTCCGTACTCAAACCGAAAAAAAGCACTGCAAATATCGACGCAGCAGAGATTTTGGGTCTTTGATTGTGTTTTAATTTTTTTATTTTTAAAATTATTTTGTAGAATAAATATGGAAACAGTTATTTTCTGGGTTTATTTATTTTAAAAGTTAAAAATCAAAACAAACATATTCTCTTAATCTTAAATCTGATTCTAAAAATACAAAAATAGTTACGATTTTCGAAAAAACAAAAAATTTACAAAATAGACCTATCAAACAGTTTTTTTATTATTATTTTTTTTGAAAAACAGGAATCAAACGTACCCTTTATTTCCATAAATTCTCATTCTCCTTCAACCACACCCAACAGCATTCAAAAAAAAAAATGGTCATCACCGTCGACCACACTCGCTATGAAAACCACATCATGTACACGGTCGACTTTCACGGGAACGAAATCACCGTCACTGTTACGGCCAAAGCTTCCGTCGTCAGAAAGTGGCTCTCCACCACGCTCTATTTTCGCCGCCGCAACCACTTCGAAAACTGTTTCGTTGTTGGACTCGGCGTCCAATGGACTCCCGGCGGGCGAGAATCGCGAGATCCTCCGGTGGATACTTTGCAGCTTTGTGTCGGTAGCCGGTGCCTCATCTTCCAACTTGCTCTCGCCGACCGTGTTCCGTTGATCCTCCGGAAGTTCCTCCTAAACCCTAACCACACCTTTGTTGGATTTTGGAACTCAAACGATAGGGATAAGCTCGAGTCTTCAGAGCATAGTTTGGAAATGTACGAGGATCCTATTGATCTCAGGAAGTACGTAGATGAGGACCTAAGACAGGCTTCCGTGAAGGACATAGTGGAAGACGTTCTCGGCTATGAAGTGGAGCGGGGGACGGAGATAAGTAGGAGCGATTGGGGTAAAGTGATTCTTAGCCATGAGCAAGTAAAGTATGCAAGCCTCGATGCTCACTGTGCGTTCCTCATCGGGAAGCTTATAAGAGCTTGGAATATAAGGTAAAACCGATTTAACTCTTTACTCATCATCCGTTACAACTAACTAGTATTTTGAAGATCATTAATGTTTTTTGAAAAAACTACGGATAGTAAATGAGTGTTATGAGACAGATTAGTATCAACTTATGTATAATTTTTCAGTAAAAAGTAAATCACTTTTTTCATGCTTGCTTTGTGTTGATTCATGTTTATAATTATCCTATATATAAACAAGGGTTTGGTTTTTTTCTTAGAGAATTATCTCCTTTTTAAATGAGAGAAAGAAATACACAGGAAAGAGATTTTTCTGAGTGTATTTTTTCTGAGTGTATTTTATCTGCTTCACGCTTCTAAGTTCTACGACGATAGTGAGCTATTTCAAAATTTAGAGCTTTATAGATGGGTTTTGGTTCGGAGTCAAAGCGGGCTCCTTGGTTTGTTTTGTGTGTTATTACGAAATTGGATTCAATTTTTGTTTCTCCTCAGATTTTGGGTTCCTTTTTTCATTCCTTGCCAATGATCCACTTTCTTTTATTTGGGTTGAACTTTATTTTTTAATGGGCCGTGTCAATAGGCTTAAAATCTCCTTTTATGTTTTTCCTTTTTCAAGCGAATCTGACAAAGCATCGTTATCTAGAGGCTTGTGCTTCATATATCTTATTATTTGGGCATTGATCTTAGAAATTAGGCTTCTCATTTGGTTTTACCGAATTTTACGTACTCTATACGTTTATACTTTATAGTGTGTATTATAGAGATCACCAAATATTTTACCTCTTCATCACATGCTCATCCATCTTCTCATGTATGCTTAATGAAATCATTACAGCTTACACAAAACCAGTACATCAAATAATAAAACAAATAATGAATTTGGAGAAAAAAGATGGGAAAAATGTTTTTAATGTAATTAAGTCATCAGCATTTATTTTCAAAACGACGTCGTTTTAGTATTAAAATCTTAAAAAATTATAAATATAAGATTATTATAACCTGTAATAAATTAAAATTACAAAAACACCATGATTCTCTCCCCAAAATGACGTCACATTTGGGTTTATTGTATATAACTTATCTGTGGTAACCGCAGAAAAAAACGAACCCATAAATAAATATTTGAAGAAGTGACGCTTGAAATGCTTTACATATCTGATATCTCTTCAAATTATCTCTAATCAAGCGTCTTTAAAAAGCTCCTTAAATATGATAAAACCGATGCAAAAAAAGGTAATGTATGCAAGCGTCAATGCTTACTGTGCGTTCCTCATCGGGAAAATATAAAACCACTGTAACAGGAACAATTGTGCAGAATAGGGTTTTAGGAAGAAAAGCAAGAGATCTGTGATAGAGAGAGAAAAGAGAAAGTAGAGGGAAGATTTCTGAATAATACTTGTAGGTTCCTCATCTATGTACTAGGTTCGCTGGCTATCTAAAGACATAGTTTCTTTATTACATTGAAAGAAGGGTTTTACATTTGGATTTAAGTTATCTCATTTAAAGACAGAGATATACAAAAGAAAATGGAAATCATGGGAGAGAAAGTAGGTAATTTCTTTAATTTATATTTTAAATAAAAAAATAATTTCTTGTGTCTATCCCCTAAGATTACATAATTTTATGTCAATTAAAATGACAAACACTTTATAAAAAAATGACAAACACTTTTCTTGAAATAAATTAAGCACTCCTCAACTGAAATACTCTTCTCATCAGCCCAAAATAAATTCGTTCGGATGGAATAAATCTTTGGTACTACTATTGCACCAAAGATTCAGTGCATCCCACCAATAAAAGTATTACATGTCAGTCAAAATTCTCTTTTTTCTGACGTATTCTTTCTTTCTCCTCTGATGTGTAATGCTTTTATTGATGGAATGCACTGAATTTAGGTGCAATAGTAGTACCAAATATTTATTCCTTCCCATGGGCTGGCTTCCTTGTGCTGTGATTCTCACGAGTATTTGGGCTTAAGCTTCGAGTCCTGTCCGTTACATCAACCGACTTAACTCTTTAATCATCCATTACAAATAGTGACAAACATGTAGTACAGTGCTGTCAACTGTGTTGACGATTGTGTTTACGGGTAAGTTTCATCGATAGAATCATGTTGACGGTGAAGCAATGGCTTTTTGTTGTAATTGAGTGTTTAGTTTTGCTGTGCACTGTTAATTGTTGAAGGTGATTGTGAAGCTATCGTGTTTGGATTCATTTTTTTTTTTTTTTCTGAGTTTGTTGTTCAAGCCTTCGGTTTAACCCGAAGTGAAGCCGATCATTCTGTTTTCTATCCTATCCGCATAGCTCTTCCGATCAATCAAAGTTATTAAAATCTATGCCAAAGTTTGTTGCTTTATAAACTCTTAACTTATTCATTTCGGTCATTAAGGTTTAATAGGGGATCAATGGTTTTTAATTTGTGCTGAATTATATTAAGTATATTTGGTGTGTGATACAGTGTAATGGAATGATTAAATTAAGTGTTTGAAGTTGTTAAGAGTGTTAGTCCCACATTGTGTGTGTCTCATTGTGTTAAGAGTGTTAGTCCCACATTGTGTGTGTCTCATTGTATTCTTCAATTGGTTTGCTATATAATAGAACCAATGTTGTGTAGTTTAACACAACAAGGATTACTATCAATTCCTCTTGTATCTTGATATTTAACATGGTATCTAGAGCCTAACAAGAGGAATCTTAATCCGCTTAACTTAGTTCACTTTTCCATAATTTCAATATGGTTATAGAGAGATATCACCCTCCTTGAGGGATTCTCGTTGTTATTTCTTTTTCTTTTGGTTCCTTACATCTTCTTTTTCCGTCACTTTTGCTTTGATCTTCTTTTTCAATTTGTGGTTTTCCAGATCTACGGGTCATTTCCATTGTCCTAGATCTGTGATTTCTTCATTGTTTTTGGTCATCATCCTCTCTCTACTGGGTTTTTCATCCAGTCCTTTGTCTCATTTCTTTTCCCTTCTATTACATTTTTTTTTTTTTTTTCTCTTTCAGATCTGTTTCGTTTTTATTTTTATCTCTGACTGCGTTTATTCTCCGGCTGGATCATTTTTTTGTTTGTTTCAGATCTGGGAATTTTCCGGCTGCGTCTTCCTCTTTTCCGGTCATCCTCTCCGACCATGTCTTATTCTCCGGTCGCATCATCCATCTCTGTTGTTCCAGATCGTTCACATTTCAGACCGTTGTTCCAGGTTCACGTTTCAGATCTGTGTCTTTTTATCTCCTCCGACAGTGTTTCTCTTTTTCCGGTAGTGTCTCCTTCTTTTCCGGTCATCATCTTCGATCGTGGCTGATTCTCCGGCCGCATCGTCCATTCTCCGACCGTGTCTTCCTTTTCTCCGGCCATTTCCGTTCTAGATCTGTGTTGCTTTCCAGATCTGCGTTTTGGTCATTTTTTTTTCTTCTTCTCTGATATATTTTTATTTTCAGATCTGTCTACTTGTTCTCTTTCACTTCTCATTTTGCAGGTTTGTGAAGACTCATGGAGCTCATGGAATTTTTTTTTTTTTTCTTTCTTATGTACTGTCGGTGGATGTTATTTGGTTTTGCCATTGTTTGGCTTTATTTTGGCTTCTTATTCAGGGGGAGCACTTTTCATGTTGCTGATGGTCATTCCAGCACAGTTGTCTTTGCCGATGATAATTCCGGCTCCGAAGTTCCTCTTGAGGGGGAGCACTTTCCATGTTGCTGATGGTCATTCCAGCACAGTTGTCTTTGCCGATGATAATTCCGGCTCCGAAGTTCCTCTTGAGGGGGAGCACTTTTCATGTTGCTGATGGTCATTCCAGCACAGTTGTCTTTGCCGATGATCATTCCGGCATCTTCCATGTTGATGTTCATTCCGACGCCATTTTTAGCACATTGTTGATTTTTGGTTTCTCATATAGGAGATTTATTTTGATGTTATGTTACTTGGTCATTTCATTTTGTTGATGTAGCACTGTTGCTTTTAATAGGAGTATTATTTATGTATCAAGCTTGTAGCATATGATCTATATGCTACAGCTTGAGGGGGAGTGTTAAGAGTGTTAGTCCCACATTGTGTGTGTCTCATTGTGTTAAGAGTGTTAGTCCCACATTGTGTGTGTCTCATTGTATTCTTCAATTGGTTTGCTATATAATAGAACCAATGTTGTGTAGTTTAACACAACAAGGATTACTATCAATTCCTCTTGTATCTTGATATTTAACAGAAGTTATAAAGATAATTTGACACTTAAAATGAAATTTAACCAATGATTTTGAAGTATAAATTAAAGTGTGTGTTATGATGCATGACGAAATGTTAAACGGAGTAAAGAATGACAAATGAAAAGATTGGGAAATGTGCGTTAAAAGCATGTAGGGTTCGGCCATATAGGGTTCAATATGGTTGGAATTGACGTTAATTAATAACTAAGCCTAGAAACTTAATTAAAGTGAGTTTCAAGTAAGTTTGAATGGTTAAAGTCTCTAATTGATGGTGTTTGAATATAGGTTTAACCTAATGTCAAATATTAGGTTTAGATCTGACTTCTGGTATGGTCATGAATTGTCACAAAGAATGAAATGAGGAATTGACAAGATATAAGTTTTGTGATATATTTGGATTTGTGAAAGTCAAATTTGATATATATTTGGATAACAGGTATGAATCAGAAGATACATCGACTTCTGATCAGAGTTCTGACGATTGGACCTAGTTACTTGTGTTACAAGTAAGCTTGCTATAGAAGCTACAAGAGGTAAGTTCTTGGTTTAGGAGGATTCTTCTTCTTTGTTTGTTATACCAGATTTAATGATCATTGTGGTATATTTGTGTGTTGGTGTTTATGATCTTGGATACCTAATGTGGTTTGCTTTCATATAGGTGATAATATGATATGATGTGATTTGAGATGAATATATATATATATATATATATATATATATATATATATAGTAGTTCTTGGCCAATGAATAGATCCAATATAGCCATGAGTGCTCCTGTTAACAGTTGGTCGGAAGAACATAGGTCTTCAGAGATATATGTATAGAATGGTGGTCTGAGTTTTAGTTATACTTGTTTGATGTATATTATACTTTGTATCTAACCTTTTATGCAAAAAGTGAACTCATGGGTGGAGATATATTTCAGGTATTCCAGTAGTTGTCGATCAATCATCTCAAAGAAAGATGTCTGTGCAGAGTGGGTAGTGATGAAAGGAGAGTGGATGTTTATTTATATATGGATGTTGTATAAGTTATTTTGAGGCATGAGTATTGAGCAATGATCATGCATGTTGATAGCTATCATCTATTTTGAGAGGCATGTATAGCCTTTATTTTATATATGTTCGTGAATTTTAGTATGTACGTGTGTATCGGCACAAAATCACATTTCAGTATGAGATATTTCATATATCTATATTTATTGGGAGTATATTTTGACGCTTCCTGTTGCGTTCGCGGGTCCTTTCAAGGGTCATGTGGTACAAAATGATTCAAATGCTACTTTTTCTTTTATGCTTAACTCTGAATTCCAATATTTTATTAGGGAAATATTCTCACTACTAAAAATTCTTACTACTAATTTACTATTTATCTAATCACTATTAGATTAATATTTTTTCTCTCTCTTCAAAAAAAATTTAAAACATTCTCTCTTTGATCCAATGGTAATGTGATGGGTAGTAAGTTAGTAGTAAGAATTTTTGGTAGTTAGAATATCTTCACTTATATTTTATATGTTGATTTTTATGCAAAAAATTTCATGTGCTTTTAGTTTTGATTTTATTTAACTCTTATTGGAACTTTAAAATGCATGTACAAAGATTTACTTTAAAAAAAAAAAATCATAAAAGACATGGATGCATGCAGGCCTTTTACCTTGTGTATGAAACCCTTTATCTTATAAATTTAAAAGCCTATTTTAAAGACAACTGTCTACAGAATTTTTATTAAAAAAAAAAAAAGCTTTAGCATGATATATCTCATACAAAATCATGTTGTAAATAAAATTTGGGAAATATTATTCTCATTTTACGTGAGATAAAATATTTTTTTAAAAAAAATTCTATTATAAAAGAGACTTGTATAGTCGATTCAAGTAAAATCTAATAACTATGTATCAAAAAAACTCTAATAACCGTATATTTAAACATAAAAAATTCAAAATTTAAATCTGATATAAATAATGAATTCAAAATAATTTAGATTAAAAAAATATTAAGAATATATTGAGAAAATTAACAACTTTGAAGAAGTTAGACTCTAATCTAAGATATACGAGACAAGGATGAATTCGTCTATATTAATAAATTTTATACTTGATATTATTAGGTAAAATATTGTTTGAAAAAAAATCCTTAAATTAATTAAAAGGATTATACCTACGGCTACTTTAACATAATGACTAAAAGAAGATGAATTAGAAATTGTTAAAGAATGCTGATTTTGAAGACAAAAATTGTTCCTTTATTTGTAGGTAACCTTAGTTTGATATTTAGTAGAGGTAATTGTGCTAATAATGTGAAAAATATAAAAGAGAGTGAAATTTGAAATAAAATAAAATAAATTGTAGAGACGAAAAACAAAGGATGAGCTCTTGAAAAATATGAAAATATCACTATATTCTAAATTCATAAAGAACTCATCTTTGACATCTAAGACACATTTTTTATACAGGATACTAAACATAATTAGGAAAATAATTGTAATTCAACACATTATCAGTGTGGAAATTATAGCAAACGTTATGAAAATGCAAAAGATGTGAAAAGTAATCCACAATATTTGATATTTGATATTATTATTATTAATTTATACCTATTTTTTAATGAGAAGGGATATTCTAACTGACAAAATTTTTCACTGCCAACTTATTACCTATATAATCACCATTAGATTAACATTTTCTCTCTCTTAAAAAACTTTTTAACATTCTCTCTCTTTGATCCAATGGTGATGTGATGGGTAGTAAATTAATAATAAAAGTTTTTGATAGTTAGAATATCTCACTCTTTTTTAATAACTTTATTTATTTGTATATTAGCCTTGCTTAGTTAGGACTGATAAAAAGTTACTCCGCGTCGTATTCCATATTCTATCTGTAACTGCAAGCATAGCTGCAATATCATCCACAATGCAGTCGGAATGCCGAGATTCTATAGTTAAGTCAGCCGTTCTTCATCTTGCCTTTTTATTCCGTATAAACTATGTCGGAGGTCGTAACTCTTCGAACCTTGTTATGATTTTGGATCAAATTTGTTGGATCAGTGGATTTCGGATGTCGGAACCCTTGAGATGACGTTTCGAGTTTCTGACTTTTCGTCTTATTGCCATTTTTTGTCCCTTCGTCTTACTCCTGCAGTGACGGTTACAACAGGACACGCGTACTCCTCTTACTGGCCGTTCCGCGCATTGGGCAGGAGAGCTAGTTTGAGCCTAGAGTAGGCCATGATTGCGAACATTAATTGCAGGTAGGTGGTGCAGGACGTGCGAGGTGTGCAGGGTGGCGAAAATCCTTTTTTGCCCCTGATGCCTCAAACGTTTGAGATGCCAACCTTTGGTCTTCCACCCCCTCAGCCCTATAAATGTGCCTCAGTCCATTTCCACCTCTTCTTTCCTGTTCTCTTTCGTCTCCTGGGGTTGGGTTTTCCTGCGCGTTTGAGTTTTCTGCACATTTCTTCCGTCTGTCCCAGTGTTCTTACCTTGGCCATTTCCTCTACCCAGTTTCGCACCAGGTAACTTTCTTTCTTGTAGATTTCTGTACTTTTGTTCCTTTTATAGCTGGTAGGGAGTGTTTTTTTGTCTTACCCACCCTTTTAAGTGGGTAATGGACGCTCCTGGTAGTTCTGGTGGTCGAAATGAGAGTGAAGAGGTATCCGAGGAGATGGTAGACAGGTTACCGCGATCTGTGCAGTACTGGTTTTACGGTAGGGAGTATACTGAGGAGGAGAGGCTTGAGCAGCTTCTCCGAAGTCAACGAGGAGGTCGTCAGACCTCCAGAGGTGCTCGCGGTAGGAGAGGTAGAGGTCGGAGTCGGAGGGGACGCAGGGGTGCGTCCTCCTCGATTCCTCAGGCTTCAACTTCTGGGCCGAGCTTCTTTTCCGAGCCCGTTCCCCTATCCTATATTCTTCCTCCTCCACCATTTGGGCAAGGTTCGGGATCTGTTTTAGATCGGATCCCACCTTTCCAGTTGAGTAATAGTTCTTCCAGCATCTCTTCATCCGAGCTGGGTTTTCCCAAATCGGAAATCCCCGCTACTTTTGATGACTCGGCATCCAGTCAGGTGCCCTTCGTCGATCTTCTTAGTAGTTCTGACGACTCTATCCCTTTTTCTTGGAGTCCAGGCCCGGTACCATCTGATTTAGATGATTCTGGGTCAAGTCAGGTTGATTATATTTCTGACCCGACTCCTTCGTGTTCCAGGGACCTGACAATGGACAATTCTGATGTCAACGAATGGGTTCTTCTAGAAATCCTTCGTATGCGGTCAGTCATGACTCCAGCCGACGTCTCCCAGCTTCCTCTTGGGAATCCTGAGGGGGTCGACCTTCTTCCACCGGGCGATTTTCCGATATGCGCGGGCCCTATATCAGATGAGCCCTGCTTCTTCTTTTTCTACCGGGATCTGGTCACCAAGGTCGGAATCCGGTTTCCATTCACCGACTTCCAAATGGCCGTGCTGCGCCGGATTCGAGTGGCGCCTTCCCAGCTTCACCCAAATTCATGGGCTTTCATCCGAGGTTTTGAGCAGCTGTGCTCTTACCTCTTTATTCCTTGTACAGTCTCCCTTTTTTATTTCTTCTTTGATGTATATACGGCTCGGAGTGGTGCCGAGTTGAAAGAGAGGAAAGGGTGGGTTACCTACCGAGGTACCCCTGAAAGGGGGCTTTTCATCCCTTACTCTCAATCCTTCAAGGGTTTTAAGAATGCCTATTTCAAGGTGGCTTCCCGTTCCGATTCCCTTCCTTGGTTTGGCAAGGAGCTGCTAGATGATGGGAACTTGTTGTGCCACTTCGAGCTGTATTGGACGCGAAAACACTATCGACGTCGTCCAAGTCACTACGCTACTCCTGTGTCCGCGCTTTCCAGAGCTGAGAGGTTAGCGGCGCGGATTTTACTTGAGTACACTGACGACTATGGCGTCGTTGACTTAAGTCGGATAGTAAATAAATTTGGGGATGATGCTATTTATGAATTTGGTATGTATGTCAAGTTTTTCATTTATTTTTGACAACAACCTTCTTGGTGCTTTTTAACACTGTATTTTCTGATTTTCAGTTGGGATGACTTCGGCTGATTACAAGAAGTATCTCCCCAAGCGAGCCGGCAAGGGCAAGTCGCGAGAGGCTGCCTCTTCAGAGCCCGAAGCGTCGAAGCGACGGCGGGTGGACATGATTTTGGGGGATGAGCCACCTGCCGACGAGGTGGTTCCAATTGATGTCTCCTCCCACCCACCGAGTCCAGCTCCGGTTCCGGCT